>APFE030496574.1:46368-94870 GCA_000404065.3 Pinus taeda
TTCCTTTAAAAAAGTTGCTTCTCATGATGAATGGAAAGAAGCAATGCAAAAGGAGTATGATGCCCTCATAAAGAACGACACTTGGAAGCTGGTTGATCCTCCATTTGGAACCAAACCAATTTGCTGCAAGTGGGTCTACAAGAACAAGTACAAAGCTGATGGCTCACTTGACAAGCACAAAGCTAGGCTTGTGGCAAAAGGTTTTGCACAGAAGGAAGGGGTCGATTATGAGGAAACTTTTGCCCCCACAACAAAATGGGCCACCATCCGGACACTCTTTGCACTAGCAGCTCAGAACGGTTGGAAAGTCCATCAAATGGATGTAAAACTTTCTTGAATGGAGATCTAAAAGAAAATGTTTTTATGTCCCAACCTGAAGGATTCGCTATGAAAGGACATGAACATAAAGTATGCAAACTTGTGAAGTCCTTGTATGGCCTCAAACAAGCCACGAGCCTGGTATGAAAAGCTAATTGAGCATCTTCTGAAACTCAACTTCAATCATTTTGATCTTGATGATGCAACTTTATTTGTCAAGAAAGTTGCAAAACAGTTGTATATCTTGTGGTATATGTAGATGATCTTTTAATGATAGGAAACAATGAAAGTTATATTGCATCCATAAAGAAAGAATTAGGAAAAATCTTTGAAATGACTGATTTGGGCTATGTTCATTACTATCTTGGCATTGAAGTAACCCAATATCCAAAATCCATATTTCTTTCTCAAAAGAAATACATTGGAGATTTGTTAAACAGATTTGGCATGACAGAGTGCAATCCTCTTTCTACTCCAATGGAACAAAACTTAAAGCGCACATCTATTGAAGGAAAGGAATTTGAGGATGCAACAAAGTATAGACAGCTTGTAGGAAGTCTCATCTACCTCACTACTACCAGACCAGACATTTCATTTGCTGTTGGAATCCTCTCCGGGTTTATGCAAAAGCCTTGTGAGGGACATTGGTCTGCTGCAAAAAGAGTTCTAAGGTACTTGAAGGGAACTCAAGACCTTGGAATCAAGTATACACAGGTGGATGACTTCCAGCTTGATTGGATACTCTGATTCAGACTTCGATGGAGACAAAGACACTGGAGTATCTACTTCAGGATATGCTATGAGTCCTGGATCAGGAGCTGTCTCTTGGAGATCACGCAAACAATCAGTTCCAGCAGATTCCACAACAGAAGCAGAATACGTGGCAGCAGCTGAAGCAACAAAAGAAATTGTGTGGCTCAGAAAATTTCTTGAAGATTTGCAGGTGAAACAAGTACAATCAACTCCACTCATGATTGACAACACCTCTGCAATAAAGTTGGCCAAGAACCCAAAGTTTCATGATCGTACAAAGCATATCAATACTAAATATCATTTGATCCGACATCATGTTGAGGCCAAACAATCCATCTCCGCCATTGTTCCACAAATGAGCAAGTTGCAGACATCTTCACCAAAGCGCTTGGAAGAGAAAAGCTTGAAAGATTCAGAACGATGCTTGGACTCACCAACATCCCTTCAGGTTAAGGGGGGGAATGTTGACACCTAATCCTCAGTGATTGGGGAACTGAATGTGAACAGTCATCGAGAAGATGAACTGAACAATCACATTCATGTATATATTAGATAGCTGGCTAAATGAATAAACACATTACTTTTCTGGAGTTACTCCTGGCCTAACAGCTTTTGGCCTCTTTTCTCCTCCACGATTTCTTCAATCTGGCCCAGGGTTTTCAGCCTCCTTTTTTTTTTGCCCCATACCAACGTGGCATTAGCAAACAACAAATTCCTAGTTCACCCTTTGCTCAATTCAACATTTTCCAAAAGAACCCTATTTTTCCAATTCGACCTAGGGTTTTTACCCTTTATTTTTTACCCTAGATCTTCACTCAATCTGAAAATTCGATCCCTAACAATTAACTCAAGCTTGCGAGGTACTATGTCAGAGAGAACATTGTATCCAGGGCCCCAAAGATGAGTCTCGACCTTGATTTGCCTAACTTGCTATAGCTATAGTGTCTCTGTTTTATAACTCGACCCTGCAAATCTAATCAACTCTTCTTCTGCTAAACCCCTCAAGATGGCAAGATGCACAACTCTAATACCACTGTGATGTCTTGTTTTTAAGCTATGCCGATAATTTGCTAAAATCTCTTCTCATACATTTTCATAAAAACTTGGTAGGAAATATGTATTCAAACACTTTGTTTGCACAACAAAGAGAAGCTCTACTACAGGGACATTTCATCAAACAATTTACTTACAATTACATATTAAAACCCCACTCAAAAATAAACATAAGAAATAGCAGCAAAAACTTAGCCTTATTTTTATTAAAATGGAATATGAGATTACATGTCATTACTTCAATTTCAGAATTTGGAACAAATCTATAAATAACCCCTGCTTTATGTTAATTTGGCAGCGCAGGGATAAATTCCCTCCATTGGACACCTTTCCTCATCAAGAAATACCCCTACCAGCCCTTCGAAGAATTTAATTTGGTCAAGAAAAAAATATAACTTTTAAGGTAAAACCACAAGTGCACAAAAGTTAAGGTCAGCCTAAAGGACAAATTGTGTCTTTTCCTCCACATATAAATACACATCATGTGACAGCATAACATCTCTCCCTTCTCTTGATTGGTTCATACAGCTCTGCAATTGGAGGTTCGAGCTCACACATGAGAAAGGAAGGAGGCAATTTCTGATTTCTGCATTGACTTTTCTGTTTGGGACAGTTTCACCAAATGCTGCCCAGCTTTGACTTGATATTTCTACTTGACTTGACTTGGAAAATTCTGATTTTGGAAGGCCGAAGTGATTAGTGAAGGAGCCGAATTTTTTTGGGCAGTTTCACTTGGGTTGATCTCAAGTCTTTGACTGAAGTTTGACCACAGATTTCTGAAGTTTGACCTCAGATTTCTGAAGTTTGACTGCAAATTTCTATAGTTTGACCGTAGGCATTCTCTCTCCTTTGACTGAATTTTTGAGGACTGTTTTTGACTGAGGTTTGACCAGAAAAGAAGGTCAAGTTTTTTGACTATTGACCAAACTCATTTGGAGGACTATTGCCCATTGACTTTTGGACTGATTAAGGCATCATTTGCTGATGTTTACTTTGACAGAATTTGCAGATTTGACGTTTGGGCTCATCTTTTGTATATTGATTGGTTGGTCTCTCGGATAGTCAAAGGATTGACTTTGACTCTTTTGTTGATGAATTGGAACATTGTATCTCTCTGCTGAACATTTGATGACAATCTAATTGAAGAAGAATTTTGAAAGGGTTTTCCCTTTTGTGGGGTTTTTCCCTGCGCTTTGACCAAATCTTGTGTCTCTTGCTATTTCTCTTGGATGTCTTCTATTGTACATTGGATTTACTGTTCTATCTACAATTGCTTATTGTCATCAGAAGATTGAATTTATTTGAAAAGTGATTGTTAATTGAAGAAGAATTAGAATAAGTGGTTGTACTAAGCATAGAACTCTGAAAAATTAACACTTTATGGCATGCTTGGCTAGATAATAAACTAATGTTGTGGCCCCCAAAGATGAATGCAGCAAACACTGAATTTGGCCGCCTAAATCCTACTTCTCCGAGCGTTATGCACCTGTGAGAAATCTAATTGACCTCTCCTCATGATCTCCAAATTAAGCTCTGGCAAGTGGATTTGATTTGATCCCTCCTTTTTCGAGTGGCTGGAGTATATGGCCTTAATACCGAAGCCCCCTAACTGGATCAGCTAGGGTGGATCACTCACCACCAAAACTAAACCTATTTCATATGGGCTCTCACCACTAAAACCAACCCTCTTTCTGATGTTAACAACGACTTGAATACAAATCAATTTGGATGTGTGCGGGATCCGCCAAGGAATGACTCTGAAAAATCTAGGAAACGAATCCTACATACCGGAATCTTTTCACCCATCTTGACTGTCAATCCCATGGTTTATGAGGCATATTTGGCAATAACAAACTTGTAACATTCTTCCCTAACTCACTATTTGATTCTTTGCATTTTTGTACTTCTTTTGGAAAATTTTACAACATTGTTTTGGCATCTTCTAAAAAGAAATCCTCTTCACTCATTATAATAACACTCACAATATGGTGACTTTCTACAAGGGCAATGACATTAATAGAATTGAACTAAATGAATTTTAATGACGTCCACAAGACCCAGCGTTCCAAGGGACCTATACTTCAAACCATACAAAACATCACAGTCTCAAGTTTTTATAATGACCTACTTAATCTTATCATGCTAATTTTTTATTAGTGTTTAATTAACCTAAAATATTGACTTACAATTATCAAGAAATATTGGCATATACCTATATTTGTGAAACTGTAATTTTATTTTACTGATATAAATTTTATTATTGTTATTATTCAATTCCCAACTTGTCTTCTCAAATTCAATTTTGGATAGGATATGGTCTCCTCCAATTTATTCCAAATTAAATATCCATATCCCAAGGTGTCTTTTCAAACCTAGTTTTGAGAAGATATGGTCTTCTCCAATTAAATATCCATATCCCAAGGTGTCTTCTCAAATCTACTTGGGAGAAGATATGGTCTTCTCCAATTTAATTCTAAATTAAATATCCATATTTTATTCTCAAAATCTCTTCTCAAATCCACTTTGAATAAGATATGGTAAGAAAGTCAAGGATACTAAATGAAAGAATGAGAGGGTAGTCATGACATTAATGATAGGTGGTCGAGGTGGATGGGAGGAAGAGACATAAAAGGGGAAGGATGATGAGAGGAGAGGGGATTCTTGGTCTTGGCTTTGATTTGGAGGAGGAATGTGGAGAAAGAGAAGGGAATGAATGGAGAGATAAATGAGCGAATACAAACTTGGATCTGGAGAGTGTTTGTTCAACTTTGACACACTACATTTGGTTGGACTTGGGCTTGGAGGGCTAGGGAACCTGTGGAGGTTCCCTGGGCTAGGAAATCATTCCTAATTGGCTGGGCGGTAAATTTGGTCGGGTAATCGAGTGGAACATCCCAACAGAGACAGGAGCATCTCAACCAAGCTATTGGAATAGGTATTCTTTCATTTATTGATTACTTGTGTAAATGGTTGCAATGAAATTCTTACTTATTTAATATGTGGTAAATAAATTTCAATGGTATATTGTTATCAAATAAATGTTGAGTTATAAATAAGTTATTTCCTTCTTATTGTGTTTAAATAAAATAAATTTAGTTTTTATTTAAAGGACCCTAGGAGGGATCCTCGTAATTTCCCTTTAAAACAACCCTTTTGACATGAATCTTGATCAAGAAATTTGCAATTTTGTGAAGCCTTGCTTCCTCAAACAGCGTACTCAAAGTGTCTATGGAAGTCCTCATAAGCCGGACATTCCATGATGAAGTGCCATTCAATTTCAACTGCTCCTTTCCTGCAAAAGATGCAAGTTCTTTCTTCCTACTCTTCCTTGGGAATTATTCATATACTTGTTTCACACCTAAGATGGTCAGATCCGGTCCTCAGTTGCGGTATTAAAATTTTATCCTTTCCCTTGATTGCGGCACTCAAATAAGTCTTTTCATCATGTGACTGTGATGGGTTGAAATTTTCGACATATTTCGATTTTTTTCTATCAACCTATTTCTCCCACATGGTAGTCCTAAATTTTTCAAGTACCCACTTTTTTATCTCCTCTTTAGAGTTAGGACAGTCTTGCTAATTTATTCCCTATTTGCTCATCCATTTGTCATTTTGCTTCCTCCAAGTTTTCTTCCTACGCTTTAGCTCCTCTGCAGCAATCATCTTGGGCCAACGGTGTTAATCCATGCTTTCCACCTTTTTTAAATAACTTAACAAATGAATGATTGTTGAATCCTCCATTGGGAATAATCCAGCCTCCGCTAGTAATATCTCATATGGGAGAGTTGACTTGACTTTGAGGTTAATAATGATTAAGTGCTTTTGAATTCTTTCTAGTTGTCTCCACTTGTGATTTGACACGCTGCTCCTCGAAACTTCACATCCATAGAGGACAATCGGGGTAGCCAACACTCCAAAAAGAGATTTCTTGGTTTTCCAGTCCCACAATTCTGCTTTCCTACATCTATTCTGAAGGAGGTAAGAAGCTCTCCATCCCCCTTGTATCCTTTTAGTTATGCATGTCTCCCAACTGAGCCTATTGTGAAAAATAATTCCTAGGTACTTGTATTCTTCCATTAACTCCAAGGATTTTTCCTCAAATATAAAGCTAACCTGCTGCTTTTTCGCTTTAAAGAGAAGATCATGACTTTGGTTTTGCTAGTGTTTACTTGCATCCCAACCTCTTGACAAAAAGGGTCTAAGGCCTTCAAATGATCTCTCAAACCTTAAGCATATTTTGTAATTAGGACAAGATCATCAACATACAAAAGTAGCTTCACCACATAACCCGCTAGTTGAATCCCCTCTCCACTGGTGTTGGTTAGCCATTCTTCTAACTTATCAATATATAAACCAAATAGAATGGGAGGAAGGAGGCACCCCTGCTTGACCCCAATGTCAATACCAAAGCATTCTGAAAAGCCCTCTTTAGTTATGATTTTAGCACTAACTTTCTCATACAGCTTATGGACATCAGCGCTATATTCACTTGGGATTCCAAGCTCTTCCATTCTTCTCCAAAGCTTATCTCTAGGAATAGTGTCAAATATTTTTTTGAAATCAACAAAGCAACAAAATGCTCCCCCCCCCCCAAATGAATGTCCCATACTTTTTCAATGAACTGCCTAAGAGTGCTGCAATGATTAATTGTAGAGTGCCTTGGCCTAAAACCAACTTGTACTTTTGCTCTTTTACCTTCTTTTTCTGCCCAACTGTTGATTCTACACTCCATTTTCCCAAACAGTTTTCCAAGAAGAGGATTGAACATAATAGTGTGATAATTAGAGGGATTATTGATGTCTCCACTTTTGTAAAGAGGGATAGAAACACTTGTTGTCCATTCAATTGGAAAATTGCCTTGTGTGATGTTGTTGAAGATCCTTTTGATGATTGGGGCCAAGATCTCAGCGCCCCATTTTAAAAATTTTGCCTGTAGCCCATCAATGTCTTGGGCTTTACCACTTGCTAACTTTTTTATACCACGCTTGACATCCTCTACTGAAAATAACTCGGTTGTGGTGTTGATTATGGGGGGGCTACTTTTCTCTAGTTTTCTTTCATAGAGAAGCTTTGCATATTCCAACCAATGAGTATCTGAGATATTATTATCTATTTGCTTTCTCTTTTGTTGTAGTTCACGCCAGAATCCTTTGGGATTGTGCTTTCCCAAATAGATTAATCCATTCATCCTTGAAAGTACATAAAGTTCTTTTTTTGTTTTGATCATATTTTTATACTTTTTCCTGCTTTCCCTATTTGTCTCCTTCTCCTTAAGTGACCTTTTAGCAGCCTTGCACTCTTCATCATACCAAGGATAAGTTGGAAAAGTGTTTGAGATCCTCTTCTTAGGCCGCAATCTTTTGCAGACCTTTAAACCTTTGTGGATTAGAGGGATCAACATTTTTCTGCTAATGTATTCTATTTCTGCATTGTCTTCCTTGTTTTCTGTTTTGTTTTTTCCCCACTAAAAGTGTTGTTTTAGAGCAGCAACAAATAACTCTTGGTTTTCTTGATTTATGAGGATTTTTACAATTGCATGCACTTTCTTAAGACCTTGTTGGGTCTACCCTTCCTGTATCCCCTTGTGTGTATGCCCAACTTGATACAAAACGGGATATGGTCAAAATTAATCTCAATAGGACAGGCCTCAATATTGAACTCTAACAAATTGCAAACAAAGCTCTGAGAACATATTACATAGCCCACCACACTTTGACCATTGTATGTTTTACACGTGATGCCCCCAAATGTTGACCAAGCTTTCATGCCATTGCAAATTACCATCTCATATAGGCTACATGAGCCTAGCAACTCAGCGCCAAAGTGTGACATACTCTCATTCCCATCCTGGGAAGTCCTTTTCCACAAGTACTCTTCATTCTCTTCTAACCAAAGAGGATTGTTGTCCAAATTATCATCACTTCCCAACTAAATAAAATGATTGTTTGTCGTCCTGGCATTAAAATCACCGATTAGAACTATTTCTCCTTAGCTCCTGAAAGAAGAAATATCTCTTTTTAAAGCAGCATAAGGGTCTTCTTTATCTAAATTTGCCTTCTTGTAGAACTTTGAGTTTTGTGGGGCAAAGTAACACGCTGCCAATATGAATGTTACTTTGTTGTCTCTTATATTTAGCCATATAAATTGTTTATTTGGATCCATTTTTTCTACTTTCACTATTCCACTCCACCCATCCCTTATTAGAATGGTGATCCCTCCATGTCCTTTCCCTATACTAGTCTCTTTGTTCCACACTGAAATTTTATTGTACCCTTTGAATTTTGGAACCCTGCAGCCCTCATGCTCATGAGTTTCCATAAGGATAATCATGTCTTTCCCTTCTGCTATGGGCCCCAATCCCGGTCCTCTCCTCCATGGGTAGCCTCTACAATTCCAACTAACCATGTTTAGATACTCCCGAGGAGCCCAGCATCCCTATTTTTTATTTGTTAAGCGCTCATTGACTTGGGCTTTCCCATTTTTCAGCCACACCCATTTTCTTGCTTCTCTTGTTGATTTCAGTTTCTCCCATTCCCTCCTTCACTCTTCTTCTTGTTCAAGTGTCAAGTCATCATCTAGGTAAATATGGGTGCCTCAGAGTAGCCCCCTTTTCATTAGGATATCTAACTTGTCTTCTATGCCCCTTAATGAAACTTTGACATGCCTATCCCTTGCATTTTCTGCTTTTCTACTAATCCTATTTGTTTGTTGAATATAACCTGTCCAATTCAACTTTTCCTTGAGAAAATCCCTTGCTAGAATATTTGTTCTTTCTTTTTCTCCATAGTCTTTTAGGCCTTTGAGAATGACGTGTGTGGCCTTGTCTTGCCTATCTTTTCCTTCTCCTATTTGTCTCTTGATTTGTCTCTCAATGGTTTCTTTTTGCTCAACTAACGGTTTCTTTACCACCTAGGCCCAAGATTTAGCTTCTTCTATTTGTTTCTTTAGTTTGTTTTCTCTCATTTCTATGATTGCAATTGTTGATTGAAACTCTTCCAGCTGATTTGCTTCGCCAGTTTTACATGTCCCAGTGTTTGTCTTTTACTGCCTTTGTTTGCTCTACCTCTTGTTTGTTGTACCCATTTTTTAGGAATACTTTTATAAGATGTTCTTTTTCCTTTTCTAAGTGTTCCTTGTTAGAGATTATCATAGCTTTGGTGACCAAGGTGTTAAGGACACCAAGTTTCTGGGTGGGATGATGATGAGAGGAGGCATGAAGATATTGTTCGGTATCAATCTTCTTTCAATAAACTTGGTGTGATATGGAGCCATCGGCATTTTTGGTGAAGAGGATATCCAGGAAGGGGAGGCTATTGTTGACCTCCACTTCCATGGTGAATTTAATGGAAGAAGAGAAACTGTTTAGGTGTTGCTTGAAAGTTTCTAGGGTTTCTCTTCCATGAGGCCATATGATAAAAGTGTCATCGACAAATCTTTTCCATAATTTAGGTTTTAAGGCTGAGGTCATTAGGGCTTTGGCTTCAAAGTCTTCCATGAATAAATTGGCAATAATAGGGGACAAAGGAGACCCCATGGCTACACCACAGGTTTGTTCATAAACTTCCCCCATAAAGCTAAAGAAGGTGGATCTTAGGCAAATTTCAATTAACTTAGATATGTCAGGATCAATTAATTTTAGGATAACTTCCATGGCATCATCAATGGGGATATTGGTATGTAGTGAAGTAACATTGAAACTTACCAAAATGTCATTTTGATCCAGTTTGATATTCTTAATTTCTGCAATGAATTGGGTAGAGTCCTTGACAAAAGAATCTGTATTTCCCACTAGAGGTTTTGGTTTCTTGGCAAGGTGCTTGGCAAGATGATATGTGGGCCCACCTAAGTCACATGACACGAGGACACGAGACACGGAGGACATGTAAATACGAGTATTCAATACGAAACGCAATGACCTGGAAACAAGACACGGGGGACACGTTTTATATATATTTAAAATATATATATAAACGTATATATATATATAAATATATATATATATATATATATATATATATATATATAAATACCGAAATTAGTTTTTTATCCATATTAAATTGCCAGGTTGCAGCTTATCTAATCAAATTAAAATATAATTACTTCTCAAAGTTCATAGTTCACTTTAAAAAAATAAATAGAATCAAAATTTACAACTTACAAGCACATAAGAAACTAAGTAGTAAGTACTTACTACTAATTAATCTTAATGGTTAGCAATGCATAAATTCTCAGTTCTCACTGACTTAATGGGATCAAGGTTCAACAGTTGATACAATGATATGTTATAGCCTTTAAGGAATATAATACCCTGTCAGATATAAAGCAGCCACAACGAAATGTGAGTTTTGAAGTATGGGCACAATGAATTTCAAATTGACATATTTAGCCAGTTAATAAAAATTGATGTGATACAAATTTTGAATCTCCAATGATTGGCAGAAAAGTGTGCTACATAGAGATTTCACTGTTTAGGGAGTGCCTATTAAGACTTTTACATGATATTTGAATACCAACTGAAGCTATTGATTCCACAGATTAGGCTTGTCAATTTAGATATTTATAATGTGCATAAGAGGTTTGGATAAGCTACAAGAATGTATAACTCAGTATACAGAAAAGTTTCAAACTTCAATTCTTTACCTGATATTTAAATACTAACTGAAGTTACCAATTCGAAATATTAAGATTTCCAATTCGAAATATTAAGATTTCCAATTCGAAATTATTAAGATTCAAATTCCAAATAAAGCATGAAAAATAGATAAACAGTCTAGTCTAGGCAATATTTCATTTAAAACATAATTGTTTGTCTAAATTTCTTGAAATCCTTCCTAATACTCTCCTTTGAGTGTCAATTCTTTGGTTAGCACTGGAAATTTGATGGAGCCCCCTCCCTCTTTTAAGTTGTGTCAACCCTTGGCTATTCAATGCACAATTTGCAAAGGGTATTCCAGTTACGAAATTTTAGGTTTATCAGTAAGTGGCTTCATGGATTGCAAAACACACACAATATGAATAGTTGTTGCCCCCTAGGAGTCAGACCTTTACCACAAAGGGCACTTCAGTATAACTTTTTTATCACACCTTCATTGATTTTTTTCAATGGATTTCAAAACTGTTTGTGAGACATTTGAAGGCCCAATTACAATTTAGTTCATTGCAAGATTACTAGAGGTCTCAAGATCATTCTTTTTTATTTCATCTTTTAAGTATTAACTTGTGAGTTTCGACTGATGTAACATACCACTTTCGAATTTCCATTTTAAAAGAGGCTAATCTGCTGGAGATTCCAAATTTAGAGATTTAGTCAGGTAAATCTAGTGACTGCAATCTGATGAATCAGACGTGCATACAGTTGCTTGATTGCAATTATTAACATTCAATTCTATATGTGAAACTAGGTAGAAGCACAAGCACGCTGCACAACTGTCAATAGTTAATCAAGATTAGTTAGGATTACATTAGATAAGGTCAAAATTAAATAAGATTAGACCAACGTGTGCGCTTTAAATTATGTTTTTTTCGCAATACGTATTCAACATGTCGAAATACGTTAGGGCAACGTATTCTACAAACCAAATACGCGTATTCGAAATTTAGGACACGAAGGAAAACGTAGAATACGTATTCAAGTTTTCATGACACGTTGAAAATCGTATTCGACACGTATTAGGGCCGTTTTCGTGTCCAATACGTAAAATACGGGACACGGGACCCTGGGGGACTTGTCCTATGACTTAGATTCTTATTAATTTAAATGAATGTTTAAGGATTGATTTTAGAGTGAGAGATTGATTCATTATTCAATATATCCAGGGACGAATTGTGAGAGACCGATTTTCTATTCAGAAGTTTGGAGAATTTTTGGGATTGTTTTTTACATGTTAATTCTTCGAGTCTAAAAGATTACAATGCAGAAGCCGAATCGATTTTTGACCATAAATGCGAATTGATCAAATTAGCTAAAGATGTGCGAAGATCAAGAGTTTTATGAGACAACTCGCTGAGTTCAAACTTGATTTTCTTGATTTCGCTACGAATAAGAGCAATGTTGGCTTTGATGTATATTCGGTCGTTGTAATGACTTCTGATGGAATGATTAATTTTAGCAAAAGTCGGAATAATCGAGGAAGCTCTACATCTCTTAAAGAAGGTAAGATCAGTGTTTCGTTTCTCTATGAGCAATCTGCATCGTTCAAATATGCGAACATTTTTCATTATGTCCCTTCCGTATTGGGTAAGTATTTCAGACTTCAAATATCTGCGATCTTTATCATTGTGTAAATCAATTTCCAGATTCTTATCGCATTTATTATCGTTGTAATCGACATTTCGAACCAGCAACGGTGGTTCATCTTCAGGATGAGAAAGATATATGAAAGACTGGTCTACCAAGTATTTCAATAAATAGATAACGAAGATGAAGAGTCGAGGGTAACCTTAAAAATTGTAAATTTAATTATTAATTTAAGAATTAGGGAAGGATTTCAAGTTTAAAAATCATATAAATTCTTATTAATTTAAATGAATCTTTAAGGATTGATTTTAGAGTGAGAGATTGATTCATTATTCAATATATCTAAGGACGAATTGTGAGAGACTGATTTTTTGTTTAGAAGTTTCGATAATTTTTGGGATTGTTTTTTACATGTTAATTCTTCGAGTCTAAAAGCTTTCAATGCAAAAGCCGAATCGATTTTTGACCATAAATGCGGATTGATCAGATTAGCTAAAGATGTGTGAAGATCAAGGGTTTTCTGAGACAACGCACTGAGTTCAAACCTGATTTTCTTGATTTCATTACGAATAAGAGCAATGTTGGCTTTGATGAATATCCCATTGTTGTAATGGCTTCTGAGGGAATCATTAATTTTAGCAAATGTCGGGATAATCGACGAATCTCTGCATCTCTTTAAGAAGGTAAGATCAGTCTTCTGTTTCACTATGAGCAATCTGTATCGTTCAAATATGCGAACGTTTTTCATTATGTCCCTTCCATATTGGGTAGGCATTTCAGACTTCAAATTTTTGCGATCTTTATCATTACGTAAATCAATTCCCGAATTCATATCACATTTATTGTTGTTGTAATCGACGTTTCGAACCATCAACGGTGGTTCATCTTCAAGATGAGAAATATATATGAAAGACTGGTCTACCAAGTATTTCAATAAATAGATAACGGAGATGAAGAGTCAACAGTAACCTTAAAAATTGTGAATTTAATTATTAACTTAAGAATTAGGGAAGTATTTAAAGTTTAAAATCATATAAATTCTTATTAATTCAAATGAATGTTAAGGATTGATTTTAGAGCAAGAGACTGATTCATTATTCAATATATCCAAGGACGAATCGTGAGAGACCGATTTTCTATTCAGAAATTTGGAGAATTATGGGATTGTTTTTTACACGTTAATTCTTCGAATCTAAAAGCTTTCAATGCAGAGGCCACATTGATTTTTGACCATCAATGCAGATTGATCAGATTAGCTAAAGATGTGTGAAGATCAAGAGTTTTCTGAGACAATGCATTGAGTTCAAACCTGATTTTCTTGATTTCCTATGAATAAGAGCAATGATGGCTTTGATGAATATCTTATTGTTGTAATGGCTTATGAGGGAATGACTAATCGAAATAATCAAAGAATCTCCACATCTCTTTAAGAAGGTAAGATCAATCTTCGATTTCACTATGAGCAATATGTATCGTTCAAATATGTGAACATTTTTCATTATGTCCCTTTTGTATTGGGTGAATATTTCAGACTTCAAATTTTTGCAATCTTTATCATTATGTAAATCAATTTCTGGATTCATATGGCATTTATTGTTGTAGTCGACGTTTCGAACCAGCAACGGTGGTTCATCTTCATGATGAGAAAGATATATGGAAGACTAGTCTACCATGTATTTCAATAAATAGATAACGAAGATGAAGAACTGACAGTAACCTTAAAAATTGTAAATTTTATTATTAATTTAAGAATTAGGGAAGGATTTAAAAAATTTAACCGTATATCATAATAGATTTGTCTCCTTCCCTATTCGTCAACGCACGTGAATTCATTTCTATTTCTAAGTCGACGTGACAGCTAAACGTTACAAAATTGCCTTTCCTCGAGCTTCAAAGATTGGTCTTAATGAAGTGTTACTCTCTAATCCACCAACAATGAAATGCACTGATGGGATATTTATGGGTTAAGTCATTACTATTTCTTTTGCGACTAAACATACTTGTAACAGAGTTGTTAATATCATAATCCTACCCAAGCCTGGAATTTGACGGGTTGTAGCACATTTTTTTATCTCTCAGCCCGTGTTTGACAGGTGGATAGAAATGAACATGCCATTTATGACGCATATTAGAATTTTAAAACTTTCAAACCTACGCTCTGTTTCATAAGATACCCGTGGTAATTTAGAATATGCATTTATAGGGTTTTATTACATTTATATTTAAATGATTAGATAATGAATTACAGAGGTGCTACCATACTTATAGAGTTTAGGTAATGTATTATAATATTGTGATTGATGACAATTGGATATGATAAGTTGATAAAATAAATGAAATTGTAAATGGGATTTAATGTTACTCGTGCAATATTATGTATAGTTCATTTGATTTGGTTGTGTAATCTCTATGGATCATGTTTTATTCATTATTTAATTTTGTTTTACGAGTTTTCTCATTTGCATTAATTTTTCTTTGCAAGCTTTTTTAATGTTGCTTCTACTTCAATGTGGTTGATATGTTAGTACACTCTAGTTTTCTCTCTGTTAAATTCTAACTTCCAATGGTTTTAAGTGTTGGAAAATCAGAAGACTTATGTATTATACATGATTTTCCTTAACTTGATAATTACTTGTGATATGCGTTGGCCTTTTATTACTTTACTATATCTTTGTTCATCAAGCAATTACCAAAACAATGAAGATCACAAAAAGACAGTACGCAATATATAGGCTCCAAGCTAGGGCACCAAGACAAAGTACAGAATGCTTGTATTCTTTTGTAATATCTTCCTACAAAGAGACTTCCAAGACCCAAAGACAAAAGCCAACAACCCTACCAAGCAATAAGTCAACCCCCAAACAAATCTTCCTCAAGGTAGTTTCCAGAACTTCGCTACTGCAATTTCAGCCCCTAGAACTGCTTCACAAATTTTCGGCCCTACAACTTCGGCCTCCTACAACTGGCAGCTTCACAAACCCTAATAGTGAGATAAGGAAAAGACAGACTTCAAACTTCGACTTTGTTATGAATAAATAATTTAATATATATAATAATTTATTTATTTATTTAAACAATTTTAAATATTATTAATTAAGGAAAGGTCATTGTGAAAAGACATGACCATTTAACCTCGTGACTAGTAAATGCCTATGTAGGCATACCGTCACAGAGAATGTAAATCATCCATCAATTATTCATTTAATAAAAAAATATTTATTACATTCTTATGTAATTCTGCAAGTAAATTAAAGCAATTAGTTTTGGGTTCTAACAATGGTATCAGAGCTACTATTGCGCATACTCTCAAGTGTTATGTTGCATGTTCCCCATACATTTGTTGTTTGTTCGCTTCCCCGTAAGTGTGCGTGCCAGCCATCTCTGGCTCCTTCTGCCTTTGTTTAATCCATCGTGCCACTATAGACCAATCCATTGCCATCTTCGTCTAGGTCGTTGTAACCTGTTGGCCACTGTATTTTTTCTTCCGAATGAACTACTATTCTTGTTCCCCGTCATTCTGACCAAGCCTAAACTCAAGTTGTTCCCCAATTTGCTCCCTTCTGTCGTTGATCTACCGACACCCCTCCATTGATCATGTTTCTTGTCACCTACTCCCGACCACTTCCCCTGCAACGATCATTCCTAGCCGCCCGATGTCAGTGATTATTTCTATTTGAGCCTGACCTTCATTCACTATCATGCCTCCAAAATCGTCTAATTACATGCCCAATTATCAATCGAGTCATCGTTCAATTGAGCAGTAAATTATATAAGTTAATAACTATAGTCAACATTACATAGTTATATTGTTATATAGTTGGTCAATTAATTTAGTTTAAAAAAACGAAAAAACAAAAACAAGATGGTGAATAATGAAGAACTACAGGCTGATATTAGCAAGATGAAAAGACGACATCAATGGTGTGTGGTATTGCCTTGGCAATTTAAAAAAGGGGCAAACAAAATTTAAAAAGGGCCAAAAGAAGTTAACATTAATGATGGAAAACATATTACAAAGAGACGACAAGTTTGAGGAGACCACCAAAAGACTTGATGACCATAACGAGCGTCTTAATCAATTAATGGAGAATGTGGACTTGCTAACAGTCCAAACTATTCAAGGACCAGAATCAAGCCCACAAGGTAGGATTGTGCATGAACCTATTGATCCGCTCGAGATATCTTTTAAGGTAGCCAATGTTACACAAAATTTCCATAAAGAGACTATCAATGGATTAATAAAGAGCTTCCAAAATACGATGGAGAAGACCATAAAGGTGTTATCGTCTAGGTTAATAAAATGGAAGCCATTTTTGAATCAAACTTGCCTATAGGCAAACGAGAAAAAATCATGATTGCATCCAATAATTTGGAAGCAGAGGCATATGATTGGTTCCAATGGTGGTCTGGCAAATGTGATGCTTGTTCCTTTCTATGGAAGAACTTTGTGGATGCTTTGCTAAAAAGATTTTATGACGAAGAAAACAATGATGTCTACGAAAGATTTGTTCACCTTAAGCAAAAAGGGTCTGTAAGCAAATACACCCCCGAATGGGAAGTATTAGCTATTGAAAAATGTAACTAGGTTCGGTCTTCATAATCACATGTATAACTGTGATTTTATGTATTTAATATTAAGAAGAAAAAAATAAAATTATTATTGCAATGCTTGTCTCATGGGTTTCATGTGCAAGGAATTTTATTTTTAGTTATGGCTCCCATTGTGAGCCTTTAGGATTGGTCATAAACTAAAATTAAGTCAATGTCATGTCTGAAGGACCCTTCTTGGGTAAGTTACATTTGTATATGAGTCAATGAAAGTGTCAAAAGGCCCTCCAAGACCAAGCTCAAGCTCCTCCAACAAGTCGGCCTCAAGATGGAGTACTGAACCTACACCAAATGGCATGTCCACCTATGGGCTAGAAGAAGTTGCCTCATTTGAGGGATAGGTCAATATATATAGGGCAGCTCAACTTCCATTTTTAGCAAGAATTTTGGTCAAACAATCTACAATAGAAAGAAGAGCAAAGATCACAAGGAGCAGTCTCATAACCAACAAAGTGAGGAAGGGAAGAGCGAAGTTGTTTGGGTATGTTTTAGGGTTGATATCCATCACACATGCGAACAAGAGATGCATCATCTACTGCAAGAAGGACCAAGATACGACATTCATATTAAGAGGGCGATTTTGGGAGAAGAACAAGGCGATTCTCAAGCCGAGTTGAAGGAGAGAAAGTCTCCATCTAGAAAAAAGAGAATCAAGGTGTTTCACTCTCATATATCTCAGCTAGGATTTCTGAATTAGGGCCGAAAGTTGCAAAAGTTGCAAGTTTGTTTCTAGGAAGCGAAACTCTGAAAGATAGTTGAGGAGAAGGAAGAATCGAGAAGTTTGACTATCGTTGTCTCAAGGAAGGAGGAGTTCATCAAGGAAGCTTTGTGACTTGGTCTTGGAGAGGCAAATAGGTCAAGGGTCCTGGTCTTGGTATTCGTCAATTGAAGTCTCTATAAGAAGAATTCGTTTTGGTTTTCCTCTCAAGTCGAAGAGGTTTTTTCCCTGGCTGATTGCCTACATTATGTGTCTCTTGTCTCTTTATTGTTTATGCATTGGTAGTTGTTTGATGAAAAAGAACACTATAAAAATCTAAGTAAAGAGAAGATCCTAAATTAGAGAAGTAAAAAGAATTCACAAACAATTATCATAAGAAGAGAAATCACCTAATTGTTATGCCCTAGATTCTCAACATTAGCTACAAAACAAAGAGGATTTATTGATGAATAACTACTTAAAATGTATAAATCTGGACTCAAGAAGTATATTAGTGCAGAATTGAAGTTGTACAAATCCAAAACTATTGAAGACACCAGACATGCCGCAAAGATTATTGAACAAAAGCATATATTCAATAAGTCATATACCACTTCCGAAAAATAAAGCAATTACTCAAAGGGAAAATCAAGCAAGAATTCTTTGGACAAGCCTAACAAATATATTCCGCTTCAATTACGAGAACAAAAGAACCAATTTTCAAGCACTAAAAAGAAAAAGGATGGTAAATGTTGGAAGTGTGGGAACAAATATTCACCAGATCAAAAATGCAACACGTAAATGCTCTACAAATGCGAAGCAAAACAAGAAGAAGACACTTCGCGTAGTGACTCAGACGACGACAGCATCGAAGGGAATGATACACCAAACATAGAGCCAAAAGAAGAAGATATGCCAAGAATCTCCCTAGACGCAATCACGGGAATAGCACAATTGCAAACCTTAAAATTGAAAGGTCATATTTAGAAGAAAATGTCAATATACTAATAGAAACAAGAAGCACCCACAACTTCATCGATGTTAAAGTAGAAAAAGGATTAAACCTATTTGTATACCTTGCAACAGATATAAAAGTTATGGTGCCAGATGGTAAAAAAATAAATGGAGTAGGGAAATGTCACAAGGCCAAATTGCAATTAAACGATTACGAAATGGAATCTAGTTTTTACACAATACCATTGGGAGGCGTAGATGTTGTCTTGGGAATACAATGGTTACAAACACTAGGAATGTATTCCGCAAATCACCAGAGGCAGTTTATAAAGTTTAAATGGGTTGGAAGGAAATAAAAATTGTTTGGTTTCCAAGCTCCTCTTACTCAGATCGTCTCTGCACAACAAATGAAGAAACTTATTCGAAAGGGAGCACCAACGTTCATCGCACAATGTCAACAGTTAGAATTGTTATCTATAGAAGGAATTTAGCAACAACCTAAGATTACAACCTTTACCCAAAAATATAACAAAGTATTTCAAGAGCTTCCTATGAAATTACCTCCAAAAAGGAAGATAGAACATATGAATGAAGTCAAACCAGATTCAACACCTGTAAATGTCAAACTATATCACTACCCTCACCATCATAAAATAGAGATAGAAAGGCTAATCCAAGATCTGTTAAGGTGTGGAGTCATTACAAAAAGTAAAAGTTCCTATGCAGTGACAGTAGTGTTAGTCCGGAAGAAGGACAGATCCTTCAAACTGTGTATAGATTATTAAGGACTAAACAAGATAAATATTAAGAACAAGTTCCCCATTTTGTTTATAGATGAATTGTTAGACAAACGACATGACGCAGAATACTTCTCAAAGTTAGACTTGAGCTCAAGATATTATCAAATATGGGTAAGATTAAAGGATATTGAGAAGACAGCATTTAGGACACATGAAGGACATTATGAGTTTAAGGTGATGCCATTTAGATTAACGAATGCACCAACCACATTCCATGCAACCATGAACGAACTCTTTCGCCCACAATTGCGAAAATTTGTATTAGTCTTCTTTGACGATATCCTCATCTATAGCAAAACCTAGAAGGCACACCTCAAGCATTTAGAAGAAGTATTATCCATATTGGAGAAAAATCAATTCAATGCCAAATTTTCAAAGCGCCACTTTGGCAAAAAGGAAGCCGAGTACCTTGGGTACATCATATCCAAGGAAGGAGGCAGAGTAGATTGAGGCAAGATTGAGGCAATCAAAGAGTGGCATGTTACCCACCATTTTGTGGGTGATATCACTAGGAGAAAAAAATTCTTTGTGATGGTCCTCAAATGGCAGCCAACAGCCACCAACTAGTTCGATGTGCCATTTCTCGACGACCTGAGCTAGCCATGTGGTCCCTCACTCATCTGTCATGATCGTATGTTTGAAGGTGGGCCTCCCAAACCTAAAGGTATGTCTTGCTATTTGGAAATTGAGTATTCTAGTTTATTTATCATGGAAGCTTTGTGCATGGATTAATGGGGGCATTCGGTAGAAAGAGTGGTCTAGATCTGTGCTTTTGCCCCCTAGGTCTCTTTCGGGATGTTAACCTTGCACCCTAGTCTCGTGGAATCCCTTTCACTGACCTATTGGTTTTAGGGATGGTACTACATGGGAAACCCCAAATTTGGTTGCGTGGTCTCACTCCGAGATTCGCATATATTACTCCCCTTTCGCTCACTACACCCCCAATCATCACTCCTCCCACCTAGGTCTACATAGGGTCAACCACCCCCTCTCCTTACCCCACACCTTGGATCGAACCTAGAATGATGCTCGGAGGCTGATCCAGCTAATGAAAAAAAAACATAATTGGCCACATTCAACAGGAAATTGTACCACAAAATGCAAAAGATGGTCAAGACAAAAACATTTAGCACCTGAGCAAAAGCCATGACATGAGCTCTACCCCATTCCATGGCCATCACCCTGGTTCCTACATGGCCCTTGATTAGCCTCCTTTATCATTCAGGAACCCATGATTGTCCCAACCCTTGGTGGGCAATGAACTGTCCCACCATAAAAGGGGGCATCCACTGTTATACTTTACACATCATGCTCTCATTACCTAGAGCCCCGAGCAGTTAACCAAAGAAAACCATAAAAAGGAAAAAGGCATATGAAGAAGGGTGGAAACATCAAGGTCGGGGTAACTCATGCACCACGATTGCTCCCTCCTACACATTATTTACCCAAGTGTGGGCTTCCCTTTTATTAGCTACCCTTGTACCATGGCATGTGATCCAGGTTGCCCCCTTTCATTCCCTACTCCATTCCATCATTATGCCAAATGCCACTACCATTTGAAGGATGTACCATGGACAGACCACCCCCTTTAGAAGTAGAAACCACCTAATAGGATGTCTGGTTAATCCTATTTGGAGCTTGGAGACATTAGCACATACCAAAGCCCACTATGGAAGTGCATGCCATTGTGAAGTGCCCACTTGTTGTCCATGGTTTATAAACACTTTTATTTGATTTCTTTAATGACTTGGTATGCTAGAAGGCACAGGAACGCGTTGGATCTTACGAAGGATTGCAGATGTTTTACAGATTGGCACATGTAGGGTGTGTAGAGAGCCATGGGCCTCCACAACAGCAGATAGCACTCCATGGATCCCCACAGCCATTCATAGATTGCTCGTGGTTCACTTATTGGACGGGGAAAATGCACTTGAACCATCATGCCCAGTCAGCCCCACAGTTGCAACATACACTTAGCAGATTATCTAGGACTTGCACAATGATGTGGCATCACCTACACCATCATCCTAGCCTTTGCAGGCGATCTACAGGCATCTTCAATTTGTTTGGAGACCCATGAAGACACTTGTGTGCCCCCACACACCATTTGGAGCACCACAAGTTATTACAAGGAGCCAAGCCCTTGTCCACTGCTTTTAGAAGTCAAACTCCACATTATGGCACATATGGACTTCATTAGGTCTCCTCCCAAGCCCAATGACATGCATTATTGATTATTCTACCTCCTAAGAGGCTTATTCTTTTGTTTATGAGCTAGTTTTTGTTGAAGAAAGTGTAACTAAGTTCGGTATTTACAAATGTAATTTTGATCCTTGTACTTGTCAAGAAAAAGACATGTTATTTTTGTAAATTATAAGAATGAGTTTCTTGCTCATTCCATAGGTCTAGAAAAGTCAAAGATTCAAAGGCATGTAAAGAGCTCTTCTTGAGCATATGTGTAAATATATATACAAGTCTAAAAGGCCCTCCAAGACAAGCTCAAAGAAGTCTACAAGAAAAACGTTGAAAGAAGGAAGTCATGTCGGCCTCAAAAATATATTTATATGACACGTTGGTTCATATGTGGAGACACAACAATTCAAGGTGACACGTCGGCTTATTTACAAAGACATAACAACTATAAATACCCGCTGGGGTCCCCACAGAAGCTAATAATTTCAAACAAGTCTCAGTAACTGCGGAAGAGAACAAAACCTCGACATACTCTGAAATATCAGTGATAAACACCGTGACATCCTCACATTCTTATCTAAAATCTCAAACAAGTAAAGTGACACAAATTTCAGATGGAGACACAATCATTCAAGTTTTCGATGGAGATGGATACCTGTAGTTTCTCGGATGACACAGTGGCTCAGAATCTTGGGTGAGTACAGTGGTTATGTGTTTCTCAGGTGATCACTGTCTCGGAGTGCAATACAATATCAAAGCAGCACTACATTATCTAGGTGCAAGGAGTGCACAGTCATTGAAGAAACAGCAGTATCTTGATGCAAGAAGTGCACAATCATAGTCTCGATGAAGATCACATGACACTCTGTCTTTACATCTGGACAATGATAATCATGATCTCAATGAAGACATTATATCAAGTAATGAAGATCTGAGTGGCGCAGTGATGATGATGATCTCAGCTGTAACGAAGAAAAGGATTGTTGTATTGGTCTTGGAGTGGCTCAGTAAGTCAAGGGTCATGGGCTTGGTCTTCGTCAATAAGAATCTATATAAGAAGAATTTTGTGTGGGTTTTCCTCTCCAGGAGGGAGAGGTTTTGGCCCTGGCAAAAAGCCAACATCATGTGTTCTTGTCTCTTCGTTTTTTGGTAACTATTTGATGAATATAAGAAAACACACTCTAATAAGAAAAAGGGAAGAATGTGCTAAGAAGAAAAATTAAAAAGACCTCACAAGTAGTTATCATGCTAGAAGAATCACAATAATTCTAAATAGCCCTAGATTCTTCAACAGTTTGGTGGGATTGTCACCAAAACTTAGTTATTTTGCACATTATTTTATTGTAAGCGCTAATGTAAGCCTAATTAGCTAAATTGAACTCATTAGAAGTGTATAAAAAGAAGCGATGTGAATTCATTTTAGCATCATCACTTGGTTGGACTTGTATCTCTTGTGAGAACTTTTGGAGCATGGAATGAATTTTGATGTTTGTATCATTTTCTCTTGTCTTGGAGCTTCTTCATTGACAAAATTTTGATGGTTGCATATACTCTAATACATGTAAGTACAATTTTAATGCTATTTTTTTCTATTTTTGTCACATACATTGTTGTTGGGATTTCACTATACTAGGGCTAATTTGTTGCATCTATTATTGCGAAGTTGTGGGAATTTTGTTTCTAGATAGTGATGCTTCATCTATGGGCCATTTATGACGAGTGAAAGTTCCTAGGGATGTTTCATTGCTGAAATTGATCTTGATAAGCCATCTATTTTGCAAAACGAATTATAAAGTCTTTGAAGTTGCTCTCCTTTGCCCTAGTGCTAAGTGAAGCTGCCTTTAAGGCCTCCTTGACTAAGAAAATTCAATCTGAATCCATAATTATTCTTGAATCCAATCTCCCCAAAGGATTAAGCACTGGTATACCATAGGTGATCACCTAAAACCTATTTTTCTTCACCTTCTCCTTTTCTTTCTAGGTCTAGTGCCACAAGTCACCTAGAGCATCAAATATCTCACAATCTAGCCATCCAAATACTTTGATTTTTGGTCCACAACCACATTGGTGTGTCCTCAAGAAGTCCTTCATATTTCATGAGATTCTGACATGGGATCTTGAGATATCACAAGCCCTAACGCGAAGACCAATTCTTGCCCTTGGTTTCCCTTAGGCTAGAATCCTCACTGGGATGTTTGCATTGTCTTTCACTGAAAATCCACTCCTTGATCCATTTCCCCTACCTAATTAGGTCAAGTACATCACTGGTTGCTAAATCATATCCCATTGACCTAACCTCGGGTCCACTTGGTCCCGTGTGGTCCCATCAACTATCAACGTTAATTCTTCAAATATCACCTAGAACCCAAGTTTCCGCAAAAATTCTAGGGCTTAGGGATCTCCTTATAAGACACATACTCAAAACCTAACCCTTGAAATTCTCCCCAAGCCCTTCCTAGATAGCCTTCCATCTTCTCTTCCAAAACAAGCAAGCCACAATCTTGAGCCTCTCTTGTGAATAGGCTTCGAGGATCACCCTTTATCCTATATTTGATCTATCCATCTTTGTGATCATTATCATACCGGGTCTCCTCCCATCGGTGAAAGTCTGTAAAGAATAGGCAACTTTAGCTGAGGTGACAGTGAGCTATTGCTCCATTGTTGCCCTTGACCTAGTAATTATCCCTACAAGGTTCCCTCCTAGTGCCCCTGTTAGTTTTAGCAGTAACATGGCCCAAGCCAAAGAATATATCAAAACTCAGGGGATTCCTTGGATTGCTTGGATATTATAGGAGGTTCATAAAATATTATGCCCATGTGACTGCTCCTCTAACAAATCTACTAAAGAAAAATTCCTTTCAATATGACAGTAAGGCAGACGAATGCTTTGAATCCTTAAAACAGATGTCATCCACCCTAGTAGCAGCAACCCCATATTTCTCTAAACCTTTTGTGGTAGAATTGAGGCTTCAGGATTTGGGATTAGAGCAGTACTAATGCAAGCCAGTCAACCCTTAGCTTATGAAAGTCGAAAGTTTAATAAAAGTGAAAGCTTGAAGTCTACCTACCACAAAGAGATGTTGGCCATTATTTATGCGTTAAGCAAGTGGCGTCAATACCTATTAGGAAACAAGCTCTCAATTCGCACAGATCACAACAATCTTCAGTTCTAGTTACAACAAAAGATCTTATCAACAAAACGACAAAAGTGGATAGAGAAATTGGCTGCATTTGACATGAAAATTTTACAAAAAAAGGGAAAAGATAATGTTGTTGCTCACGCTCTCTCACGAAAAGAGGAAGACACCACAACGTGCTCTGCATTGGTAGTAGTTCCTGATTGGTTGGATGAGATTCAGACTGAATATGCCAAAGATCCAAAGTCTTGTTCAATAATCGAAAACATCAATCAACATCCCAATTTTGAATGGAAAAATGACATTCTATGATATAAGGGTAGAATTTATCTAAGTCCGTCCAAATTTAAAATAAAGGCTCTAAAAGAATCACACAATTCCCTTGCAACTTGGCATGTTGGGTTCGTCAAGACATACTACAACCTATGTCAATCTTTCTATTCGAAAGGAATGAGTAAAGAAGTTCATAAATATGTTGTTGAATGCGACATCTATCAAAGAAGTAAAAGCAAAAACATCTCAACCCCTGGTTTGCTACACCCCTTACATATTCCAAATCAGAAATGGAGGAGATCTCAACAAAATTCATCGACGGTTTACCTATGTTTGACTGTAAGGACAAGATATTTGTTGTAGTGGATTGGCTCACTAAATATGCACATTTCATGGCAGTGAAGAAAACAGACTCGACCAAGCAAATTGCAAAAGTCTTTTGTAAAAACATATATAAGCTACATGGTGTACCAAAGGTCATTGTTAGTGATAGAGACGTAAGATTTAAGGGGAATTTCTGGAAATATTTTTGCAATCAAGTTGGAATAACCCTTAGCATGAGTTCATCCTATCATCCGCAAATAGGTGGCCAAACAGAAATAGTACTTAAGTGTTTAGAAACATATCTTCAATGCTTCGAATATGATAAGCAAAACAAATGGTCCCAGTTGTTGCACCTAGCAAAATGGTGGGAAAATACCACCTTTCATACCTCACACAAAATGACCCCATTCCAAGCCCCGTATGGTTATGAACCCCTGAAATGGAAAGATTTTTGCATGAAACGACTCCAAGGTTCAAGTAGCTAAAGATCATGTGGAAGAAAGTCAAAGGATTATTCAGATATTAAAACAAACTTATCCACCGCTAGCAATCAAATGAAACAACATTCTAACCAGCACCGTTCAGAAAGAGAATTTGAAGAAGGTGACTAGGTCTTCATAAGACTACAACCCTACAAGCAATTATCCTTAAAACAACAAGGGAAGAACACAATATTCTAAGGGGGTTTCCAAATAATCAAAAAGATCAATGACATTGCTTATGGATTGAAACTACCAGATAATTGTCAAGTCCACAACGCATTCCATTTTCCATGTCTCAAAAAAGTGCTAGGTCAAAATCAATTAGCTCAAACTGAGATACCTAAAGTCGATGAAGGAGGAATCGTCCTAGAGCCCGAAGGCATCCTCGCAACCCAAGAAAATCTAAGTCAAAGGACACGTCCCTCAAGGTCTCGTGTCCCATATTTCACGTGTCGAACACAAAAACCACCCTAAAACGTGTCGAAAACGTTTTTCTTCGTGTCCTCCAATCAAGAACGTGTTTTAGACATGTCAAAAACATGCCCTAACATTTTTGGTTCTTAGGACATGTGTCCCATGAAAAGTGACATTTAAAACCTGCAACATGGTTTATTTTTGGGTTTTTTTGTCATTGTTCGCCACCGAAGTTGAGTTTGCTCATCACTGGAATCCAATTTGTTGTGCAGTGTGAGGAATTCCATCAAATTCGAGCGCAATGCTCACAACTTCAAACCGACCTGGACCTAGAGATGTAGGAGACGAGCGTTCGCATGCTTTGTTGTGAGTTTGGAGCACTTAAATTTCTTATAGGTTGTGTTATAGCCTACAGAAATTAACTTAATTATACACGAGTGACCACATATAGATCGTGTGTTGAAATAAAAATCCCAGCTCCCTGTCATGTGCTCATTGCTCACTACACCTTCAAGGTCTAAAGGGAGGGAAAACTCGATTAATGCTATGGTCAACAATGAAATTTAAACACATACAAATTTATATGTTCATAAACTACCTTATGTGAAGTTTGAACATGATCAAACTTGTTTGAAGTTAATAACAAAAATTATAACATGAACAATGAAAATTGAACTGTGAACATCATTGATGTAGTAAATTAATAAACTAACTATTAAATTACTAAATAGTAAATAGTGTATACTAAATACTAAATAGATATCATCATGATTCATATCTATATGGATCAAGCACTATATTTCAATATTTTTTAATATATATATCCGGGGTCGTTGTGCCTCGTGTGGAATACTCGTACTTACGTGTCCTCCGTGTCTCGTGTCCTCATGTCATGTGACTTAGAAGAAAAGGTTTTACGTTCCAAAACTATTAGAGAAAACCTAATCAAGTGGGAAAAAGCTCCCAAGAAAATATTCTTTATGGGAAACAGAGAAGTTTTGACAACAACACCCCATGTTATCTCTGCTTTGAGTACAAAGCAATTTTTATGGGAAGGGCAATGTTATGGATAAATAATTCATAAAATAATTTAATACATATAATAAATAATTTATTTATTTATTTAAACAATTTTAAATATTATTAATTAATGAAAGGTCATTGTCAAAAGGCATGACCATTTAACTCGTGACCATGGAACGCTTATTTAGGCATACCATCCGAAGGAATGCAATTCATCCATCAAGTATTCGTTTGATAAAAAAATATTTATTACATTCTAGAGTAATTTTGCAAGTAAATTAAAGCTATTAGTTATAGGTTCTAACTGTTGGAAAATGTAACTAGGTTCAGTCTTCATAATTGCACTTGAAATCAAAATGTAATATATTTGTCAAAAAAAAAGAAAAAGAATTTTTATTATTATATTGACTTATTAAAACATGGGTTTCATGCTTGGGTCAAATGTATAGGTCAGAGTTGCAGGGGAGCAGCCCCCCCCCTTGCTCCCGCTCCCAATCCGCGCTCCGGGCGGGAGCGACTCGGGAGTAGGTCGGGAGCACACTCCCTAAAAAAAAAATCACGGCCTTTTCGGGAGTGTTTTGCCTTTTTTGCAAATTTTTTTTGTAGTAATGTTTGAAATGCAATTTATTTTTAAAGAAACAAATAATTTTTGAGTGGGGCAGCTTAATGATCAAGTCTAGGCCCTAGTATTGATATGCTATTCATGGTAACGTTAAATTCTTGAAGTAAAAGTGACATTCTCCTTAATATTCATTTTCATCCTTTTACTTAAATTTTTAACATTACCATGAAATGACTCAGGATGTTTGAGAGTGGTTCGCCTCATTGGATTTCATATGGAGAAGTAGAATTTAGATTCATTCAAAAACCAAGCAAACTTCAGTTTTTCAGGATTTCAGGATGGGGATTGCAATTTTCCATTGAATTTGTCATGTATAGGGTATGAACTCGTATTTAATCAGAGCACCAAACCCTCTATGTACCTTATGTAAGTGACATTGGTCTGTCGAACTCCTCTACCAGGACCCCCTAAAATGTACGCGTCACTCAAACAAAATCTTGACTTGAATGCTATGCTTGTTCTATCTTATGTTAATGCTTAGAGGGTGATATTAATGACAAAGATCCCTATACAGATACAGAGGTAATGACAAAGATACCTCTGGATATTAATGCTTAGAGGGCGATATTAATGACAAAGACCCTGATTTTCCAACAAGACTAAAAAATTAGACATTTCTCGTGGTGGCAAGAGGCCCAAGCATAAGAAATAGATAATAGATTTACTTCTCTTTTCTAGTTTCTAGTAACTTTTATAGCTACTGACTCTTTCATATTTATTATGATATTTTCTTAAACAATATATGACAATTTAAGTTTGAAGTTGGCAATTATAACTCATTAGTAATGAATTATGAATATGATGCTTCATGAGAGTTGAAAGTTGTTTCATTTCATTTCATTTTATAACATTTCATTTCATGTTAGATATTATTTGTTGTAATGGTTACACTTAGCTTACAAGTACAACTTTGGTGATCAATGATGATAAATGTTATATATTGAATTTTGAAAGCTTGAAACTTTACGATTGATGAATCATGAGACTCAATATGTTGTATGTTACTATGTAACTAACTTGTGGACGTGGTTGATGAAGATTATAACTTCTAGATGATTGTTGTTGTATGGTTCAATGTATGTTTTTTTATGTTTTTTATATCTAATTCATTATTCTACATGTTTTTGTTGACATATATGTATCAATATATAAAAATATATATATATATTATATAAAAAAACGCTTCGGGATTTGCTCCCAAACCGGGAGCTTTTGAAAATGTCGCTCCCGCTCCCAAGCAACATTGGTATAGGTCAAGCCTCCATTGTAGGCTTTACGTTATTGTCAAAGTCAATTTGTGAAGACTGCTCCATCCATTGAAGTCTCCTTGTTGTTGAAAGAATCTTAATCAAGTCGGCTTCCATAAAATGATCACATGTCGACCTACACAATTGTTCGAATATACATGTCCGCTCAATAACAGTGACCAACTCTTCATGATCAGATCTGCTTATCTACATTGGACAACAACTATATATATGTGTCTAGGGACTTCGCTCAAGAGGATAGAACATAGCTCAGATTTTAGAGATTCTTTTCAGTGATCACAGACTTCAGATAAGAGTTTCAGAGACAAGCTTCGTTGTCATTGAATGGAGGGAACTCATGACCTCAGTTCGCTCTTATTTCATGACGTCATGACTTCAGTTCAGTACAGTGACCATGTGACTTCAGTTTGGTGCTATTACAGTGGTATTTTTACAATGTCTTGATGTTATTAAAATGTTACTATCACAATGGATGAAGGAGCTCGAATTAGGTGCAGAAGTAATATCTTCAAAGGATCAAAGTGTGAAGATGAATGTCTGCTACAGGAGCTATGGAATTGAAGAATGACAAGGTTGACTTGATGGATGGAGGTAGTCTTGTGCCGAAGTTGTAAGGGTCTTGGTCGTCTCATATTGAATCTACTGAAGGAATAATTTTGACTACGTTTTCCCCTAGAGTGGGGTTGTTCCCTGGCAGCGTGCCTACATCTTGTGTACTCTTTTATTTGTTGCTTGGCATTAGTCTTGATGATAAGAAAAGATAAATCGAAAGAACTAATAATAATAACAAAACATCACAAGATAATGTCATTAATAAGGGAAAACATTTAACTACCACCTCTATGGATTTTCCAACATGGTATCAGATTTATAAGTCAAAGGCAATCTGAAGAAGGGTTGGGTAAAACATTTCAGTGAGCTAGTTCAGTCTTCACATGAAGACACCTTGAAGAAGAAAGAGAGATAGTTCACAGAAATCTCCGAAAAGTATTTTGGTGGATCACAGTGAAGAAATAATTCGGTTGAAGCATCATCTTATTAGGCTACTCCATAATTGAATTATGAGCTACCATCTCTGGACCGAGAGTATGTGCTATCATAGAAGAATGAAGAACCAAGTTTGACACTGTAGAATCAAAGGGTTGAAATATATCTCTACTAATCAAAGAAAAATCGAATTAATGATGTCACCACAAAAATCGAGTTATGATAAAGGTGTAAGTTCAATAAATAATCTCATAACTTCAGAAGGCAATTCGGATTTTCAGTGCCTACACAGTGAGACAATTTAGATCCTTCCAGAGATTGGGTTCTTAATATTTCGTGATGGCACAATTTAATGAAGATACCACTTCACTATATATTACAGAGATGATTTTAGTAACCAAAGAAGCTCACATAAAACACAGAAGAAGAAGTTCTATATCTCTTAAATGAAGCTTGGATGGAGTTTGGATATCACAGTAAAGCAATACAAATTAGGATTCGGTGTCTTCACAGCAAGAAGGTTTAGGTGCCACCACAGAAAATGAAGTCTTGGTGTTATAACTATGATTAAGTATCAGTACTATCACAGTGGTAGGATCTCCATCTCTGTGGCATTGCAGTGATGAGTGGCATTGCAGTGATGAAGTATTTGGTGCAAACTCAGTGACAAGAATTCAGCGACATCAATCTCGGTATGCAAACAGTGCGAAAGGTGGATTTGATCCGAAGTCTATCCTATGAAAGAATAAAATTCAAATCTTATGCAAGCTCAAGTACAAGGTACCAAATCTAGGAATTCAAGTAAGTATTGTCAAGTTGCACATGTTAGTCTAATAAGTTATCAAATCAAAGGTATGTAATCACAAGATACATATAACATAATCTTTTAACTTTTCGATGATCCTAGTTTATGGTTAGTCTAGGATAAAGATTGCAACATGCATCTTATCTTCTAGGGATTACAAGTAATCTAGGATGTCAAGTAGAAATCCTTGATTAGAAGAAGGAATAACTTTTATAAGATACCATCCTCCATAGTTATGTAGGAGATCTAACTTAATCTAACTTAAGAAATTAAATCATGTTCATGGTATCACTTGTTATGCTTGAAAGTATGTATTACAGGTATAGAAGACCATGGATTACACTTCAAGGAATTCCTACAAGATTTGTCAAGAAACATCTCTAGGTATGTCTTAGACCATACATCTTGTAAAATTCTCTTCAATTTATTTTGAAATTTGTGTTACTAACATCCTTATGTCTAGTTCTCTTGAATCATAACGATTCTTGTTTTGGGTGATTCATCACTTGATAAATCTCCCCCCCCCCCTTATTCTTAATTGTTTCTAATAGAACCCTAGATAGGTTCTCTAAAAAACCCTAATCTAAGGGTATGCTAATGCTAACGTCGAAAACCCTAACACTGCTTAGGGTTATTGGGAAATGCTATTTGAAGTTTTTGTTGATGATGTCATGTTTGGGATTTCGGTATGATCATGAAAACCTCACTTATTAGGGTTGAAATGATGTTGTCTGAAATCTCGAACCAAATGTTACTTGGGAGAGGGAGCAAAGGCAAGGAGCAGGAGCGAGAACGAGTGCCGGAGCGACATTTTCAGAAGCTCCCGGTTTGGGAGCGCATCCCGAAGCGTTTTCTATAATATATATATATATATATATATATATATATATTATATATATATATATATATATCAACAAAAACATGTAGAATGATGAATTAGATATAAAAAAACATAGAGTGATCACTGAACCATATAACAACAATCATCTAGGAATTATAATCTTCATCAACCACGCCCACAAGATAATAACACATACAACATATTGAGTCTCATGAATCATGATTCATCAATCTTAAAGTTTCAACTTCAAGCTTTCAAAATTGAAAATTCAATATATAACATTTATCATCATTGATCACCAAAGCTGTACTAAGCTAAGTTTAACCATTACAACAAATAATATCTAGCATGAAATGAAATGTTATAAAATGAAATGAAATGAACCAACTTTCACGAAGCATCATATTCATAATTCATTACCAATGAGTTATAATTGCCAACTTCAAACTTCAAAAGTTCAAACTTAAATCGTCATATATTGTTTACAAAAATTTCATAATAAATATGAAAGAGTCAACAATTATAAAAACTACTAGAAACTTGAAAATACAAGTAAATCTATCATCTACATCTTCGTCTTGCCACCACCAATAATGTATAATTTCTTAGCAAGTTGTGTTGGTCTTCTAGGAGTCTCCTCCCGCACAGACCCACGGCCAGAACCAAAAGGCACATGCCCTCCACATGAGAATGTACATGGAGGCGGTGATAGCAAAGGAGAGACTCGCAACTCGAGCATTGCTACTAGATAGTGGAGGTGGCATGGTTATTTCTTCATCTTCCTATCTCATAACTTTTGCTTCCAATTCTTCAAGATGTATAGTGCCATCCTCCAAATTATCGTACTCTGGGTGGTTGTCCCGAATTTTATATGTTGGATCCTCATAAGCCCAATCACAGTAATGACTCAACAACCTCAAGTTGTAGTGCACATAAACCAAGCTTTTTGCTCGGTTTTCATTGAGCCTGTTTCTTCTCACATTGTGTATGAAGTTGTAGGTGCTCCAACACCTCTCTGTAGAAGAAGTATTTACAACCTGTGAGAGAACTTTTTTTGCCAATTTTGGCAAAAGTCCCTAGCCGCCATATGCTTCCCACCATGTGAGAGCATCAAATTTGTCTCTATCTTCCATTACATGGAAGGAACCAAACAAACCAGTGCAACTGAAGTATCTGCCTAATTCAAGACACAGACTAGTACATTCCTCCCTGTCAAGTATCAACTTGTCTAATGCTTGTAAATATCCTGTAGATACCTCTTCATCTATATGGGGTTTGACCCTAACCCACCCCTTGGTGTAGGTTAGCCCAACCAAGATGCAGAGTAGTATTTTGGCATAAGGATATACGCCAAGGCATGTAGTGGAACATTAAGTTTATCCCACCGTGTACACACACAATTGTGAATCAGTGTATACAAGTTGTGATCATCTTTCTGAACAATATCTTTTATTTGCCCCAACATGGTATCCATCTACTCATACACCTCCCCAATCATTGGTTTATCTGTATCTACAAACCGAATAATGTGATAAATGGGCTTGGTGAATTCCAATATTGCCTCACATGTGCCCAAAACATACCATCAAGAGCGATCTCCTCCACCTGTTCAAAACCTTGTCTATCAACTGCATTTGTAGCCCTTTCCTTTAATACCTGCAAGTGTGGACTTGATATCATGCTAGCCAATGACTCTCTTACCTTCAAAAGGCGCCTGAAGGTGACGTAATAGCTAGCAAATCTAGTCTTCGCAATCTTCAACAACTCCAATCTTGAGTGACTATGGAAAAGCCCATGGGTATTGCTATGATTTGTAATAAATTTTATCATTTGTTTGCTTTGCTATGTTATGAAACCTTAGATATTTAGGGTTTGGTTGGGTCTATGAGCAAAACCCTTGTTATGTATTTAGAGTCCTAGGAATGAAATCCTAGGTATGTGTCCTTTTGGTTGAAACCCTAGCCTGTTCTAGGTCGGTATATGTCTAACATATTAATATTGCCTAACAGATGATGTGCTTATGATATGTTGATGAATTCCTAGATATATGTGTTGACCTAAGTGTTAATGGTCATGAGCCCTAGGGTTTGGAAACAAGCCCTAGTTAAATTTTGATGGTTTAGGATGATGTTGTTCGAAAAATCTAGGGTTTAGCAGCTAAACCCTAGTAGTAGTTAAATTCTCTAGTATGTACAACCATCTGGAATCTATAAATCTATATACTGATTGTTGAGAATTTGTAGATGGAAATCTAGGGTTTACATCAAACCCTAGTAGATGTTAGTCATGATGTTGATTAAGTTGTGGTTGGTTTTGATTGTTGAAACTCATGTATAAAATCTAGGATATGTATGAAATCTTAGTGAGGAAACTAACATATGAATTCTGAAAGTTGTTAGATTCATTAATCTGATTTGTTTCTAGAGTTTGCTATATGAAAGTTTGTGTCATGTCATTGAATTAATATTGAAACCCTAGATATAGTGAGCTTGATATCTTGATGAGTTGTGGATGTGATTTAGGGTTTGTAACAAAACCTGGGCAAGAAGTTGAAGTGTTGAAGTATAGTCTCTTGTTGATTATGTTTATAAAGTCTAATGGTTCTGCGATTTTGATATGACTAACTTCATGCTTCTATAGATTTGGTTGTACTTGCTATCTAAGTTGTGCAGGTACACAATCTTCAAGATGGTGAAGATGTTTGTAAAATAAAGTTGAAGTGATAAGCATGATGTGAATAGTGATGGTAATAACTCTAATGAGATGGTTGGAAGCCACGAAAGATTCTCCAATGATGAAAAGAAGAAGTTGATCTCCCTAGGTTAAGAGGGAACCTGAATAGAAGAAATCTCCCTAAAGTTAAGAGGGAGCCTGGATAGAGGAAATCTCCCTGGTTGAGAGGGAGAGCATAGTTGTGATTGGAGAATGAATTTTGAAGGATATGACGCTACATGTGAAGTAGGGAAGGAAAGTATATCATTGAGGAATCTTTTCTCAAAGATTCGGTTGATAGTCCTATTGTGTTGAGAAGCAACATTTGTTGTCTAGAAGACCTCGAAGGTTTGTATTTGATTATGTACATGTAAAAGTATATTATTGATTGGGGTTGTGTTTGCACAGGCAAATCTCTCGAAGGTTTTTGATAGCATGTTGGTTACCGATTAGTTTGATCGAGAGATATTTGTTGTCCTTGAACTGTTGGATCAAGGGTTGATAAGGCTTTGTGAATGAAGCATTGCCTGGGAGGACATCTGGTCGGCACCTTGTGTTGATGTCTAGGTCCCGAAGTTGGTGGCGTTGGTCATTGAGCTCTGGCAATCACTTGGATCTCTTGGATCTCTAAGAGGAGGAAGCCCTAGACGCAGGAGGAAAGGAGCCTAAGCATGAAGTCTAAACGCAATCCAAGCACAACCCTATTATGACAGCTCTATGCATGACCTGACGCAGTCATTTTGTAAAGAAGAGATGCCCTAATCCTATACGCTATCGAGGAAGACAGCCTCCATCTAATACATTGTCCCAAGGGTGACCTTAACCACAATAAAGAGGCTCCCTAACTCGTTGTCTAAAGGATGCCCTAACCGCAGTAAGGAAGACAGGCCAACGAGGGTTTGAAGGGACGTTTGGAGGCCAACCTCAGGTGACCGACTGCTAGAAGGAGGGTCGAAGTACCTTGTTGGAGGGTCGCCATAATTAGGGATTGTTCTGGGCTAGAAAACGCAGGGATATCCTCTTGAAACAGGTCGAGTAAGGGACCTTCCTGTTGTGATTAGGCCATAGGCATGTAGGTACTGTTTTGAGGGTCAAACATCCCAATACAAGGAGTTGTAGGTGCCTCCTCAAACAGCGAGGTCACTTAACTTGGAGAGGAGAGGAGGCCGCATAATTTAAGGTATGTTTTGGGCATGATTGTTGGGTTGTTGTAGGTTACAATGGGAGCCCTAACCAGTGACCAAAACACTGCCCATGAATAGAAGTGCGGAAGTATGTATTCTTCTCCATTAGTGACTTGTGTTGGGTTTTGAATCAATTTGATAGGAGAGGTCTCTTCAGATGTTTTATGAGATCCTAATCGTTGTCACAAGAGGTTCTTATCAGCAGTGTAGAAGGGCTATACTATGTTGGCTAAAGGAACTGCTACAGCAATAAGAAACCTCCCTATCTTGATGAGAAGAAGCTCCTATAACACATAGATCAGCATTGTAAGTGTTGATGACAGCCTTGTGTGTATCCTAAGACTATGGGATCATAGTCTATCTTGCTCCTGTGCTAGGCCATAGGCCATAGCCAACAGCTAAGGCAGTGTAGCAGCATGACTAAAGCAATGTGGCAGCATGACAAAAGTAATGGAGCAGCATGGTGTAGATCAGTTTCAATGGTACATGGTGCAGCAATGGTACATGGGACGGCAATGGTACATGATGCAGTACAGTGATGGGTATAGTTATGATTAGTGAAGCATGATGAAATGCAGCATAGTGATGATGGGTGCAGCATGGTGTAGATCAGTTTCAATGGTACATGGTGCAGCAATGGTACATGGGACAGCAATGGTACATGATGCAGTACAGTGATGGGTATAGTTATGATTAGTGAAGCATGATGAAATGCAGCATAGTGATGATGGGTGCAGAATGGTGCAGCATAATGAGGTGCAGCATGATGATGATGTGCAGCACAATGATAGGTGCAGCATGGTGATGGAGTCACCTTGGAGAATCAGTTGAAGCAGCATGTCTTCAACTGAGTTCAGCTACCTCATGTATCATCTTCTTAGAGATGATCTATGCTCCTATTTAGATAAGTCAAAGTGTTGACTTCTGCTGTAAATGTACTATCTCTCTCTCTCTCTGCTGAACTATTGAAAAACAGATAAGAAGAATTGATCAAGGGTTTCCCCACATTGGGGTTTGTCCCTAGCTAGCGCCACATCTTGTGTCCTCTTGTCTTGGCTTGTCTTTTGCAATTTATGTTTATGTTCTATCTGCAATTTACTATTATGCTGATGTGATTGCTAATCTAGAAAAGATATTGAGCTAGTGAAACTTGAAATAAATTGCTTTAAGCATAGAACATACCTAAATTTAACATATCCCAAAGGCTCTGAGAACTTTGTAACATAATTAGTGATAGATAGATACAATATGGGAGTTATGTCCTTATTATCTTTAAACTTAACAGAGTTTCACTTTCCTGTTTCTCATTGATCTTTCATATCCATCCTGATGGTTTGGTTATTATGCATAAACAGGCTATGAAATGTTAAAGGCGCATGAAGCCAAAGTATGTACAGTGGAATTAAAATAGATTTCATTTGTTTTTTATCACTCCCCACAACTCTGCATGTTTTTGTACGAGTGAAAGTTTTTGTGTACATTTTATTTGATCTAAAATACTGTGGAAATGCTTGGGATACCTTCACCATTATTTTCAATACTAGCCAAGAATAGGATGGTTCTCTTGCATTGCATTGACTATCCTGCTAAGTACAAAGGATCTGTTTGCTGGTCAGCCTTGCAGTACATATCATTTCCTTTCCAGATAGCTTGGACTTTCTTAGTCCAATGACCGCATTTTGATAAGAGCAATTTTTATCTGACTTTGGGTCGACCTATATAGGAAGAAGACTGGGCCTAGATGCCTTAATTGTTAAAAGTTTAAATATTTATGGACTGTACATATGTTCCCAAGTTAATGATCATGGAATCACCATTCTAACCAATAAAAGAAACAAAGGAAAACCCAACCAAATAGAAAGCCATGAACAGAATAACACATACCTCTTCCCCCTTCTTCACTGAGCCAATTCTTCGAATATTTAGACGAACTGATGTATAAAACTTCAAAGCATTACCCCCTGAGGTAACTTCAGTTGGACCTCCAAAGCCCCCAAACGTACCCAACTTTGCCCTCACCTGCAGTGATGCAAAAGGCATGAATCATCGTCATCCCAGGATGCAGGATTAGAAGTGCGTTGATAACCTTACATTAATAATCTGATGAATAGTCTACAACAGAACAGCCTGGAATAAACATAATGAGTAAAACAACTAAGAAACTACCCCTTGCCTGATTTATGAAAATGAGAAGGGTTTGTGAACGTGATAATGAATGGCTCAATTTGCGCAGTGCTTGGCTCATCAATCGTGCCTGTACTGCCATGTGAGCATCCCCCATTTCGCCTTCTAGCTCACTTCGTGGAACAAGTGCTGCTACCTATTATTGTTCCCAATGCATGCCATTTACACAATCAAAATAATAGTTTAGAATCAAATACTACGCTTACACCCATTGACATCTACCATAAACAGAAAAACTATTGCAACACTGAGGAAATGAAAGTGCAAATAATAAAGGATTATTAATAGCCTGGATTGCTAACGAAAGGATGCCAGGAATACAATCAAAGAGGAAAACCAAAGTTCATTGCCATCAAAAGAAAGGCAGTTTGAACAACAACTAAGTAATAAGAATATCACGCAGCCAAAAAAAAAAAAATTTCATGAACTCTTATCCTGTGAGTTTGGCCTAATAACTATAGCAGGGAAGCAAAAACACTCACAAAGCAAATGATGTGTTTGAGCTGTATGATAGTAAAAACCAAGCATGCTACAAATTACAATGATGCAAGTCTTACTTTAAGCTGTAGTTTGACCAGGCTAATCAAAATAACTAGTCAAACAAGAAATGGAAAACAGAAGCATGTCAACCATTTACATTCCATCAAATACAAAATTCCTACTTAAGCCATGCACAACATGCAACTCAACACAATATGGAAGAGGCAGCAACAACAAAAATGATAGAAGTTCTATACAATTATCTTATGGAAATGCTAGATTGACAGTGAACATTGAAATAAGTCAGAGCATATAAATCTGCTACCACTTAAGGCAAGTTTTAGAAAAGATAATTTCTCTTGAAAAATCACCCAGTATAATACAAAACGTTCACTAGAATTCAGTTAAGAATGCATCATGATCCACATTACAAAATACACACGATATTACTATTAATAAGAATCTGTCATAAGAATCCATTTTCTTCATTCCGCATTACAATCAGTTACAATTTTCACATTTCATTTGAAGTAGTATGTACAGACAAGACTAGTAATGACAATTTTCCCAAATTTATGCTATAAGGACAAAAAAATATAGAATGTAGGAGAGGAGTTATACTCACACTGTCTACCACAACAACATCAACAGACCCACTTCGGATAAAAGTATCTACCAGACCAAGGGCCTGTTCTCCACAATCAGGCTGAGAAAGAAGCAGATTCTTAGTGTCCACACCCAGAGCTTGTGCCATTGATTCGTCAAGGGCATGTTCAGCATCAATAAAAACACATATTCCTGCACAGGAACCAGAACAGCAGCAGTGATAGAGATAAGTGAAGCTTATAATGAAAGGAATAACCTTGGCATATATGTTATCATGTACAAGGACAGATAATTTCCCTCTCTACAAGCTCTCTCAACATGTCATCAAATACTCTAAACTTTTCAACAATGACCAATAAAAATTTGACAGTTCACCTATAAAAGATGCCGACAGACAAGCTTCCATTGACGAATAAACATGTTTGTACTGTTGGATGGTGTTGTCACTGATGTCAACCCTGGGGTTTGACTTTGACTAAACACCGGGCATTGATGTCAAACAGTTAACAAACGCTCTTACATTTGTTTGGATTACATCAAATTGGGAGCTTCACTGTTGGATGGTTGAAAACCCTAGTCCTAGGGTTTCGGTTCTCTACACTAAAGGTGCACCCCGAAATTGTTCAGGGTTCTCGACATAGCAAATCATTGAACTTGCCTTGGAGATCCTCGTCATAGGATTCTCCTCGTCAAGATTTTTTCAGTGGTATGTGGCACGCCACGTAGTTCTTCACAGTTTGAGAGATATTCGTGTTTGAAGTCGATGACCCCAATTTGCAGGCTAAAACCCCACAAGGATGGTGATGTGGCAGCTTCAGGTTGGTCAAGTCAACATTTCATAAGATTACTCACCTTAGAATGAAATATTTAACCCCGTGGAAAAGTAATCTTAGAGTCACTAATATTAAATATAATGGGTTTCTAGCACTTACTCTACAACACCTTATTCATGGTTTTCATTTAAATAAAACTAATATTTAATTTCTCTCCAACAAATTGCTCCATTGTCTAGCCTTTATGAAGCCCCTTCTAAGCTAAGAATTAGACTATGAAAGAACACCTATCCTACCCTCAAAAAACATGCATTTTTCAATGAAAAATCAATAGAACTCTCTCTGAACTTTTCGGCCCTTGAAGAATCAACACAGGAAATTGCTAAGGGATAGGGTTTGATTATTGTTCATTTTGGTTTGGAGGTTCATCATTTTGGAAGTCACCTTGCAAGAAGAGTGAAGCTCTGTTGAAGGGTTCAGGATTTAACTGTTTTTGTTCTTGGGCTTTGGGATTCGTTTTGCAGGAAATCAACTTGAAGAATCAGCCTTCTAAGGCACACAAGCCTGTGGTGACATCTCTGTGAAACTTTTAATGCACAGCTCTGAAATAAGTCCTCCAATTGGTCATCTAAACCTTCAATTCTCCCAGAGAACAGAGAAGACTTTTTCGACATCTTTCCTTGTCCAGCAAGAGCACTTGCAGCCTGGTTTATAAGAACTAATCTGAGGCTAAAACCTGCGGCTAGGACACATCTGAAAGTGCTCATCACCTGGTGGCTCAGTCCTTTAAGACATTCATCTTCAACATCTTTACAAGGCAGCAAGAGACCTAGAAATCTCTGCAGATTGAGACCTAAGAACCTAATTCACATGTTTCGACTCTGAGCATATACTACAGACCTAAAACATTTATCACATATTTGTGGGGATAAATCCTCCTTCATAAATCATTTTTTACAGTCAGAGATGAACTGCCAAGGGAACTCCTCAAACCTTAATGAATACGCAGCCCACTTGGCCTCAATCTCTGCCCAGAAACTTGTCCTATTCCAAAAGGGATCTTGGGCTGCCAATTTATGGGAAGATTCAGTGCTGCCATATAGATCAAAATTGACAGTTAGCTCAACCTTCGATCAGCTTACAGGAATGATGCTTTTTCTTGCCAATTCCCAGCCTAAACTTGGCTTCTCTTCTTCATCCAGTTGGCCTGATGACAGCGCATAGTTTCAGCCTTTTAATGATGAGGATCTCAAGCTTGGGAATCAGCCTGCAAAAACAAATGATTTGACCCTTGGAATGATGACAGCTCAGCCTCTTGCGGATATTGTACTCAGCCCTTAGAGTGTAAGGAATTTGGCCTCCAATGGGGAAAAAAAACTTAGCCATCAGATCGATAACTTGACCAGTTACTATAAAATTCTTCCGTCTTAAAGCTCAATAAATCAGCCTATATAGAGGAGTTAATTTGGCCTGCTAATATTGCCTACAAGCAGTACCACACAGCATGTAGTTGAGTAGTAAATCGACCTGCTAAATGAGACGGTAATTTGCTCTGGAAGTGATCAAGAACTTGGCTAAGTTTGGTCTGCTCTTTGTTGAAAGTTGTCATTGATGTCAAAGAATGTCCAAATCAAGAGAAAGTTACACATTCAAATAGCACATTTCACAATATTGTTTTTGGATTTTTAATGCCCCATTTGGATACCCTATCTTTGAATGCATTTTTACTACATTTACCTAACTCAAATGGAAGCATAACATATATGATTGGAAAGTTTATTCTGATACCTTTCCAATTGTATATGGCACTCCCTCTAACTCCTCATGGTTTAGGGGAAATGATTTTTCAATTATTCACTATGCATTTTGCTAAGTGCACAAGCTTGTCCAACCAGTGGACAAGTTGGCCTAGTCTAAACCCAAATGCACTATAAATAGGCGCAAGAAGGAGCATTTCAAGTCATTTGCTAAAGCAAACTTGGATTTGTTCAAAAAGGCGAGGAAAAGAAGGAATTCTAAGGTTCATATGTTATGTAAAAATTAATCAAGTCTGTAATTATTAATTAATTAGGCAAAGGGCATGATCAAAGATCATGCCCATTCACCAAGAGGCGCCTCAGGCAGTGTTTAAACCAAGGACCTCCCACACTTGTAATCATCAATAAATTTGTTAATAACATATATACATTTATTCAGAAAATATCTGAGTTTTCCATTCCATTTGGTATCAGAGTGAGCGCTCCTATGCCCTGTGGATATCCACTGCCTCCAGTCTTCTGTTGCTCATGCACCAACCGTCGATTCTTCCATGCCGCCACTCCATTCTACTCTGTTTCATTGCCTTCCAACCGACGTCACAAATTCCCTCTGCATCCTTGTCACATCGTCTGCCTTCACCAACCTCCACTCCATCAACCCCCCCTGTTGCTTCAGTGGACCGCTCCAACCCTCACTACCGTGCACAAAACTCTGTCGTGGTCATCCTATGTTGTCTGTTTCCTTCCCACTGACGCACTGCCCGAATGCGTCGACATATCCATCGTCAATTCCCTATGATATATGCCGTTTCGTCGTTGTTATGAGCCTGTGTTTCACCCTCATCTGCCAACACACGTCGATTGACCCTACAGTAGTGTTTATCCACCGATCGCCCTTTCAATGTGATTATATTATATAATGTAATTCAAAAGGTTATCCCTTATAATTTTAATATATAATCATTATATAAATTTTAATTAATGTTTATATAAATATTATATATTTAATTATATATCCAATGATATATATATATATATATATATATATATATATATATATATATATAATATATATATTATATATATATATATATATTAGATTATTAAATTAAAAATATATTATTATATATTAAAAATAAATAAAAGAGAAAAGAGTTAGCTGGATAAGAATACACCCCCACATACCCAATCAATGTCTTCATCCATGACGATAGTTGATTTTAATAAAAAATTAAAATACCTTGAAACTAAGGTCACCGAACACGACGGAAAAATCAAGGAACTCCAGAACACAACAAAGAGAATAGAAAGTCAGCTCAAGTAGAACCATAATGAATTTAAAAAGGATCATGCAATCCTTTCAAATAAGGTGGATATAAATCATAGTTAAGCAATGGTGATGTTGACCTGTATCTGTGACAAGTTGAAGATTACGCCCGATCAAATACCCCAGAATAATGAAGCTACTCAACATCTCAATTCTTTGGATACAAAAAACTCGTTAGACTCACATGAGAAACCTGAGTCTCCAAAAGCATCATTCATAACCCATCAACAAAATAGTAACATGAATTTTCAAAATATGCAGCTTTGGAATCAATACTCAAATATGCAGTTCGTGAATCAATACCCCTTCTTCACTCCACCAGTTGATACATATCAACGAAGAGCAAAGCTTGAGCCCTCCAAATTTCACAGTAACGAGAAGTGCAGTGTTTCATGGTTCAATAAAGCAGAAGAATATTTCAATATTTACGGTATTGACAATGATGACGAAAATATCAGGCATGCATCCATGCAAATGGAAGGCTAAGCATATAATTGGTATATGTGGTGGAAAAAGACGACACTCGCTATCAGTTGGAGGAAATTCAAAAATGCATTTTTTAAAGGGTTCCAAGGTGTCAAGGAAGAAGAGTTCTTTTCAGCACTCACCAAACTACAACAAAAAGGAGATGTGGACGAATACACTCGAGAATGGGAAACTATAGCTACAAGAGTACCTGGATTATCAAAAACTCGCCTCAGTCACTCATACACCACGGGACTTAATCCCCATCTCCAAGCTGAGCTTGCGCTTCATGACATCACTTCTATAGAGGTAGCAAGATAGAAGGCAAAAGTTGTTGAAAAGAAGCACAAAAAGATGCAGTGGCCAAAAGTTGATAGAGTATTTTTGAGACGAAGATTTCCCCAAACTATGAACACGGATAATATAAAATATATTCCACCACATCTTCGTCAAGGAAAAAAAACTAATTTGGAAATGCAATGAATGAGAGAAGGTATGCGCAGACTTTGTGGCAAAAAATGAGACCTTAAACATAGATGTGCTAGGGGAAAAGAGACCAAGAACCTTTATACATGTGATGCAACGAATGATTTCGATTATGAAGAATCAGACATAGAAGAAATTGAAGATTCTCCACAATTCTCTCCAAAACCAGATAACGAGAGTATTCCGCAAGTGTCATTATCGGCCATGACAGGTATACCACAGCCCCAGACATTAAAATTAAAAGTACATATCAACAAGAGAAACATAATGGTTCTAATCGATACCGGTAGCACACACAACTTTTTGGACTCAACCATGGCAAAAAGACTCAACATTTTCACATTTCCCATGCCCTACATGAAGGTTATGGTAGCTGAAGTAAGAAAAATGAAAGAGTAGGGAAATGCCATAAAGTCAAATTACAGATTCAAGACTATAATCTAGAATCTTAGTTCTACATAGTACCTTTAGGAGGAGTGGATATGGTCCTAAGTAACTGTTGACAGTGCTAGACCCGCCAACATGTCAAGGGATCTCCCTGGTAAGAAGTCCCAACTAGACCTCAGATCGTTTGGAGTAGGAGTCCCAACAGTGGGTAGTAAAGTTGTGCCTTGACCGCGGTAGCACGTAGAGGTAAGTATGATAATTTTGTCGAAAGCAAGTGTGTGAACTTGCAGCGAGTCAAGTGAGATGCATGGGGGTTCTAACACACATAGGAGAAAAGGAAGTGTGTCCCTTACAAGCCTGTAATAATACGTAGCCTGAAAGGAACACACAAGCAAAATGACATCACAGGCTAGAAGTGAAATAGTCCACAATCCAAAGTGATGGGTTAATACAACAACATGCCTTCAACCAGATTCATACAATTGCATACAAAGTAGTTCATACACAAATACGTAAGTTAAATAGCATACATTGCTAAAGTAACCAGAATAGTCGAACTATAATAACAACATATGCCTGAAAATGTGCTAGCTTAGTTATATTGTTAAGTGAAATTTCCATCCATACATACACCATTGACAGCCACTAGCCCCAATAGTGGAGCATTACAAGCCCCAATAGTGGAACATTACAATCAACATCACCTGCGCCTCCAAAGAGATGTACTCGCTCTATATTGTGGAGAAGCCAAGGCTCATCACAATACTCTCCAAGCCTTCTCTAAGCAATGCCTAGCCAAAACCTTGGCTCCCAAAAGCCTCTACTATGAGTTATGAGGTTCTATATATAACATAGGGTGGGGTGACCCTTGACATTCCCATTTGACTCTTTGACTACCATCACGACTCTTCACATTACATAGTGACTATTCACATTCCACTAATGACACTTGGAATTTCACTTACAATATATTTACAAATAATAATACAATTTCCACATATACCCATGTGGAACAAAATAGGCTTGAGTTAGCTTAACAAGACAAACATCATCACTCGGGGTCTTGGGGAAAGACCAACTCGGCAACATCCTCTTGATGATCTTCGGCGATGAACTGATACCAATCTTGGTACTACGCTATTGTGTCCCCATACTGTTTGGTGATGTCTTTCTTGCAACGGACTCTTGCCTCCTTGGCTTCTGAGTATATGGTTCTGGAACCTTTGTCCAACTCATCTTGGAGCATGCAACACTGTCTTGAGTGTGGTTGGATGACCCATGTACTTTTGCATGTTTTTTGCGCTCAACTACAAGTCATCGTTGGTGGCCTCTCGCATCCACTGTTCTATGTACCTGTCGACCTCTAGCAGGACTTGGTTCTTCTTCATTATGGCTTGAGTGAGGGTTCTAATTGAAGGGATCTTGTGTGTCCTCCCTATGAGATCTAGACTCTTGAACAACCGTGCATAGGAAGCCTCGATGATGGTGATGAGCAGAGGGAACTGCTCATAATTCTGAATCAACATCTGAATTCATGCTTTGTCTAGCTCTGCTTGTTGCTTCATTATCTTCTGCAAGTCAAGCGGGGCTCCCTTGTACCTCATTGTCCATTCCTGTACATGCATAATAGCAGTGTGGATGTCTTTGAGAGTTTGGGCTATCTTTGTGCATTGTTGCTAAGAACCATATAGATGGACAACCGCCTTGTGCACAGTGACAAATTTGGCATACCATTTCCGCATGGTGGTTTCAAGAGTCTATACTTCAGCAAGCATCGCTTTTCTCATCTCTGTCATAGCAGATCCTCTGGATTGTTCTGTTCTCTACCTGGCCTCTTGCAAGTCCTTTGCCATCAAATCATTCTTTGTTATCAAGAACTTGACCGTTGGACTCGTGGCTTCTACATAAGCCTTAGAAGCATTCGCCATAACAGTTGGATGTCTTCTAACATCTGCAACAATCATCCTTTCCTCTATGTGTGCAGATGATGCATGATCATCTGGGAGTTTCTTTCTTTCGCACCTATATAATCCTTTGGTGTGACTCATCAAATGACAGATTGTACACATCCACCTCTGGATCATCATCTAGGAGGGCAATCTCTCCTTGCTTGCTCGAGACTGGTTCTGATTCTGGAGGTGACGAAGACTGTGGGGCAACCTTAGATGCTCTCAGCATGAGGTCGGTGTCTTGGTCCTGTGGCTCCTATTCCAACTCCATGTCTGTTGCTTCAACCATCTACTAAATTTGTTAAGCAAGTACCCGAACCTGCACCTGCTCACCCTCTTCTTCATCCACTAGCTTCTCTGATTCCTCAACCTGTATAGGTGCAGTTTTCTCTGTCATTGCGCCTTGCCTTTCCTCCTGTTCCTGTTTTTGCTTCTCTTCCCTTTCTTTCCTCCTTAGCTACTGCTCTTCTTTCAGTTTCTTTTCTGTTTCCTGCAACTTCTTCTTTGCATCTTCCAACCTTTGCTTATCTCTCTTCCTACGTTCTACTCTCCTTTCGCGATGTGGCCTCTTCGCCTATATCTCCAAAGATACTTTCTCAACAAGAGGATCTTCTTTGTACTTGTAGCTTTGCTCAACCTCTGCACTGTCAGCAGCCTTCCTCTTGCCTTTGTCTTGCATCAATTTGATGCTCACTGCCATTGTTGTTGTTGCTTCTTGTGGTGTTGTTGCCTGCAAAGCTGCTTTCCATTCTATATCCTTCTTGACAAGTTCATTAAGCCTAGAGGAGTTGTAACAATACCTCCAAGGGTCTTCCTCTGGCCAATGACATGCCCCATGGATCCATGGATAATACACCTTCGCACACTGGTTCTTGCATGTGCAGTGGGGATCATACGGATTGAAACTCTTAGTGTCTAACTCAAACTTCTTCAAGTCCTCGGCCTCTGCATTCGCATCCTTCAAGCTCAGGATCTCGTACAATCCAATCTGCAAAGGCAGAGCAGGCCATGGTGCCTTCTTCCTCCTATGTAGTCCTACTGATAACCCTATGGAGATGTGATATGCAACCTCTTGCAAGACCAACTTATCCATGGAAAACCTTGGTAGCACATGCAAAGGCTTCTCTCCGCCAAAAATCCTCATGAAGGTGCCACCAGGTGAGGCATACCAACCTGCAATGTTAAGCAATGTCTGCATCGCTTCTTGGGACATGCAAGGTGGATCATGTTCAAATATCATCTTGTAAACCAGGGTGATGAAGTGGTCAGATAGCCTCGCCATGACTCCTTGGTAGTTGCACTCAGAGAGCAACTTGCAATAGATGTTCACAGTATCATCTAATGGTCTCCATGTCCAACCCATGCCAGGAAACTATTGTTGGGCACATATTGTATCAAGCAAGTACGCGGACATATAGAATCTCTCTTACTCATCCTTAGGCAGGTTTCAGGCATTAGTTACATGCACTTTCAGCTAAAGAGACAACATATCCGACCAGTTGAATGACCGACCTTCATTTTCCAACTGATCCAACACAACCACCCAACTCTGCGAAAACGTCTCTATGCTCTCTTGACCATACAAGCGGCATGCAAAAATGATCAAGGGTTGGTAGGCCTTCCTGACTGACTAAGTCTTGTAGACCTGGTTGGGTGTCAACCTAAACATTAATGGCTCTTTTACCCAACGCTTCATGATGTCTCTAGTGTTCACATTGTTGTTGGGGATAAAAGAGTGCATCCATGCCGTTCACCGGCTGTGGTAAGTGATACATCTGATGATAATTTTCCGTCCTGAAGGTAGAAAGCTATGTTCCACTAGCATTGTTCAATGTCATCGTCTCAGGATCGGTATGTGATACAATCCAGTGAATGATGTTCGCACATAGGAACAGTGTTGCAGGAATCGCCCCCCCCCCCGGATCCCAAGCCTGAAGCGCGCCACCGAGGCGAAGCGTCCAGGAAGCGCTGTCCGAAGCGCGATTCCGTTTTCAGGTGGCGCGATTCCGGGAGAAAATGGCGATTCCTGCCATATTAGGTGGCGCCCGCCCGGAAGCGCGGTTCCTCCGGCGCTTCGGGCATGGGGTGGCGCCACGCCACCTGCCCGGAAGCGCACGCCACCCGCACGCCACCCAGGCGCCACCCGAACGCCACCCGCGCGGAAGTCTTTTTTTTTTTATTTTTTTTTTAAAAATTAAGCTAACTAAAGTTTAGGGGGTGGGTTGGGGGTGGGTTAGGGGTGGGTTAGGGTGAGTTTAGAAAACAATAAAGCCCCCATTCTCTTCTCATTTTCTCACTTTGAGTTTATGAGAGTTGGAGAAGAGAAGAGAGGAGAGGAGAAGAGAAGAGAGGAAAGGAGAGGAGAAGAGAGGAGAGCTTGGAGGAGTGAAAAAGGAGGAGCTA
>APFE030496574.1:95204-129330 GCA_000404065.3 Pinus taeda
ATATATATATATAGCAGACGCTTCCGCGGACACTTCGCCTCCTAGATTTTTGGAAAATGACGCTTCCGCGCTCCGCGCTTCCGCTTCGCTCCCGCTTCGTGCAACATTGCATAGGAAGGCAAGGTACCTGCATGCAACCTTGTACAAGCCTGACTTGTGGATGTTCACATAGACCTGTCGATCTTCCTTAAAGTTGCCTACAAATATGTCCTTTATTTCCTGCCATGTAATCTTCATGTCGTTCACCTTGAACAGTTGTGTGTCTACATAGACTAGCAAGTTTATTGACACTTATTCAACTACATCAACAGTGATGCCTTCTACTGTATTCTTTGATCCGACTCTCTTGGAAACCATGCTTCCTATACTGCTAAGAAGTTGCTCAACAACTGTTGTACCTAGAGATAGAGAAGACACTCATGACATGCAAAAGTCAGCTTAAAATCAGAAATCACTTCAAGGACCGATCATGCAACAAACTGGGCAACTATTGGGGATTATGCAATTCTGACTTTCAGAGGTGAGGGACTATCAACTGGATCTGCGCAATGCGCAGTCCCCGCTGCCAATGAGAGGTGTTGATGACTGGAACTGCGCAATGCAATGTCCAACAGGCTTGTTGATGATTGGAGTTGTGCAATGCACAATGCAGTGTGGCTTTGACGCTAGTCGGGGCTACGCATTGTGCAATCCCAGTGGGCAAGACTCCGAGACTGTTTCCTGGAACTTCGCAGTGCGCAACTGTAACCAGTCATTGGCAGCCTCTCACAATTCCTGGAGCCAAGGCAAAGCCTTGAGATCCATAAATGTGCATTGCATGTCGGGAAGAGCTAGATCCCAGCAAAGGAAGCCCAAATCTGCCCAAGGGCAACATGTAAACGAGCAGATCTGAATGTGTGTGCGATGGTTGGTGCAAGCCTGAGTGAATAGTGATGCATGCAATCAAAACAAATGCAGGAGTCAGTGAAACAGAAGAATAACAAAGCTTGTGGGGAGAGTCGCCGCAATGGTAACCGTTAGTGCAAAAACTGGGCTATGCATGCGACGCTTAGGAAAGGCAATGCAAAACTTAAAACAGCACTTCTACAAGCTAAAACAAATCAAAACGCCAACATTCGTTCAACAAAACAGGCAAAACAACATGCACACAAGCCAAGGAAACAAAAGCGATAGAAAATGCTGCAAAAGACAAGAAAAGCAAGACTTACCCAGAAACGTTGTGTCCACTGTGCTAAAGGTTCCTAGATGGCTCAGGAATGCCAGAGCTCCAAGATTGAATGTGTAAATGAGCTCAGGTGGGGTTCATTAAATAGATTTGATCGATTTAGGTTTTATGATGCGAAGGCCAAAAAATCTAAGAAAAAACGACAAGTGGTGGCAGTTTCTAAAATTAACTCAAGTGTAACTCCCACTACTAAAATAGATCCCTATTTTTTAGGCATGCTTTTTGTTTTTGCTTTTTCGAGAAGGGTTGCCATGCATGCATGGGGAAATTGCGCAATACTGGGAAAGATGAAAAACCATCATTACTTGCAGTTTCAATGGTTGTTGTCGAATGGCTTAATGAGATTCGAAGTGAATATGCAAAAGATCCAAAAACAAGTGCTATAATCAATAACGTTCCTCAAAATTCAAAATTTGAATGGAAAGACGATATCCTATGGTACAAGGGAAGAATTTATCCAAGTTCAAACTCCAAATTTAAAACCAAGATTCTCAAAGAGTCGAATGATTCACTATCAGTAGGCCTGTAGGGTTCTTTAAAACCTACTATAATGCACGTCAATCATTCTTTTGGAAGGGAATGAATAATGATATTAAAAAATATGTAGCAGAATGAGATAAATGCCAGAGAAATAAAAATGAAAATATTATGACACTTGGACTACTTCATCCTTTAAATATTCCAAATCAAAAATGAGAGGAAATATCAATGGACTTTATCGAAGGTTTACCTATGTATGATGGTAAGGATATAATTCTTGTAGTAGTCGACACGCTTACCAAATATGCTCAGTTTATTGGAATGAGGAAATCAAACTCAGCAAAACAAATTGTTGAGATATTATGAAAAAATGTTTACAAATTACATGGATTTCCCAAGGTCATTATGAGTGATAGAGATGCCAAATTCAAGGGTAATTTTTGGAAGGAACTTTTCAAACATATAGGAACCTACCTTAACATGAGTTCAGCCTACCATCCTCAAACAGATGGCCAAACAAAGGTTGTCAATAAATGTTTAGAAACCTACCTACGTTGTTATGCAACAGACAGACAAAATAAGTGGGCTTAGTGGTTACATCTCGTTAAATGATGGTACAATTCTACTTACCACACGTCAACGAAAATGACTCTGTTTCAAGCTTTGTACAGTTACGACCTCTGAAATGGAAGGACTTTGCTATCATTGAGACGAAACTTCCAACTGTTAGAGACCAGTTGGAAGAAACCCAAAAAGTCGTCCAAACTCTAAAAGAAAATCTAAATAATGCAAGATATTGTATGAAGTAGCAAGCTGACCAATACAGAGCATAGGGAGAATTTGAACTTGGAGAATGGGTATTTGTTAAACTTCAGCCTTACAAGTAGTTGTCCTTAAAACAAATTGGCACCAAGGTTTTATGGACAATACCAGATCAACAAAAAGGTCAGCCAAGTAGCATACAATTTAAGCCTTCTCGATAAAATTCGAGTTCACAACGTTTTCCATGTCCTACCTTAAAAAGGCACTTGGCGAACATCAATCAACACAAACAACACTTCCAAATTTAGATAACGAAGGAAGGGTCATTCTAAAACCAAAAGGTATTATCTCCATCAGCGAAAAAACGTTGCGATCACGAGTAATCAAAGAATCCTGATAAAGTGGAAGGACTTACCAGAAGAAGAAGCTTCTTGGGAGACAGAAGTGTTTCGTCAACAACAACCGTCGTTATGTATGCTTTCAGGACAAAGCATCTTTTCAAGAGAAAGGCAATGTTATGTAAAAGTTAATCAAGTCCGTAATTATTAATTAATTAGGCAAAGGGCATGATCTGTAGATCATGCCCATTCACCAAGAGGTGCCCAAGGCAGTAATTAAGCCAAGGGCCTCCCACATTTGTAATCATCAGTAAATTTGTTAATAATATATATACATTTATTCAGAAAATATCTGAGCTTTCCATTTCATCATACCTCATGAACCAGAAGTGAAGAGGAGGTGGTTTGGAGACACTTTGTGAGGATGGATTTTTGGCACATTTTTGAAGGGCTTTTGGCTTATTTTGGAAGGAGTTTTGGCACACTTTTTGAAGGTTTCAATCCTAGTTTGGGACCTGTTGAGGCCGAGTTCTGCTGATAAGGAAGTCGAATTCAAGGATCATTCATTGAAGGAAGTTATGTTACTAAGATGGTCATGTTTAAGAAACCAAGTGTTTGTGTAAAGGACAGAGGAGCAGATGCGAGGAGGGCGCACTTTCTCTTAATAATATTGACTCTTGTACAAGCTTTGGTGTTAATAAATCAAGGATTTGGTGCTTCCCTTCAATTGGTGTTGATAAACCAGGGAGTTGGTGCTTCCTTTCAGTTTATGCTAATAAGCTAGGGAGTTGGTGATGATAAATTTGAAAGTTCTTTTTATATTTATTAAGAAAAGAATTCTATGGTTTTCTCCCGCTTTGGGCTTTCACATAAAAAGCTTTGTGCTCTATATATTTATGTGCTTTGCATTATATCTGTGAATTCATTTACAAGTTTTCGAAGTTAAAAATTGTTTACATTGATTCACCCCCTCGCCCCCCTCCCCACCTCAGTATTGCTAAATATTCCAACAATTGGCATCAAAGCAAGTTCCTTCATAAATAATTTGACCACTAGAATATTCCAACAATCGGTATCAAAGTGGGTTCCTTCAAAAATAGTTTGACCATTGGAAAGTAGATCTCAGTAAGACTTGTGGACAAGCACGCAGAATACACCAAACATATTCTACCATTGTTTGATGGACAAAATTATGCCTTTTGGAGAATAAGGATGAGATTGTTCTTACAAGCACAAGGAGTTGATGTTTGGCAAGTTGTTCTAAATAAATACAAGGTATCGGCCTCCACTCCAACAGATCCCGCTGGAAGAAGACTATGGAATTAATTCAAAGCCTATGTATGGCATCCTAGGGGAGCTGAAAATATCAGAATTTGTCAAGGTTATGCATTGTGAATTAGCAAAGGAAATCCAAGACAAGCTCAAGAATCTGTATGAACGAGATGAAAAGGTCAATGGGGCCAAGCTTCAGACATATAGAGGATAGTTTGAACACTTGAAGATGAAGGAACAGGAACACATTGCAGCTAACTTTATCCAGGTTGATGAGATTGTGTATATTATGAGAGGACTAGGAAAGAAGATTGCAGTTACAAACATCGTTCAAGAGATACTAAGATCTCTCCCAATGAGATTTGATTCTAGAATCTTAACTTTGGAAGAAAGACAAGATCTTGCTACGTTGAGTATGGATAAGCGACATGGAATTGTTATAGCAAATAAAATGAGGACAGAACGGTAAAATCCATCTAAAAGGAAAGAAGCTTTCAAGGTCTCCAAGAAGACAAGGAAGAAGAAGCAAAAGTCAAAAGCAAGCTCTAATTGTAGTGAGGTTTCAAACAATGGAGAAGAAGCCAACTTTGTGAGAAAGTTGAAAAGAGAAATTGGAAAATATAAATGTAAGCTTCCTTTAAAATGTTTTCAATGTGGTAGAATTGGTCATTATGCTTCTAAATGTCCTTTTGCAAAAGTGTCTGATACTAATGAAGAAGAAAGTTATAACAAAGGAAAAAAAAATATCAGAAAAGAAACAAAGGAAAGAACAAGGGAAATTTCTTGAAGAAAAGTCTCTATTCAAGAGAAAATAGTAGCACATATGGTAAAGATGAAGATAGTGACCTTGATTCCTATAGAGTGCTCTTCATGGCATTAGATACTTAGAGTGCAATTCCTGAAAACTATGAACGCAATCATGAAGAAGAAAGTTATAAGAAAGAAAGAAAAAGTATCAGAAAAGAAACAAAGGAAAGCACAAGGAATATTTCTTGAAAAAAAGTCTCTATTCAAGAGAAAATAGTAGCACATATGATAAATATGAAGATAGTGACCTTGATTCCTATAGAGTGCTCTTCATGGCATTAGATACTCAGAGTGCAACTCCTGAAAACTATGAACGCAATCATGAAGAAGAAGAAGGAGAAGTGGATCTTGAGGCAAAATTGATTACTTCCTTCAGTGATCTTAGATGAACAAGGAAGAAAAATATCATACTCATGGAAGAGGTAATGAAACTAAAAGAATGTTTACAAAGTTCCAGCAGGAACTCCGAAGAGACCAAGCACAGTATCATAAATTTGAAAGTACAATTAAAAGAAGCTAGAGTGATTGAAGAAACACTCAAGAGATAGTTGGAAGAGAAGGAGAGAATAGCTGGGAATCTAGAGGATGAGATAGTCTCCTTGAGGAGGGAACTAAGGAAGAAGGATATCCAACAAAACGTTCACAATATTACCAAATTATTGAAAGAAACCATCAGCGACCAAAAACCTTTCCATGACAGGTCTGTACTAGGACATAAACAAAATATTACAGATAAAGGTTCAAGCTCTATGATAACAGGAAATGAAGCAAAACAAGGAAGTTATGTTGATGAACTCAAGGGTCCTATTAAGAACAAAGAATACAATCTACTAAAGCAGAACGTACAACAACCAGCAATGAAGAAGATTGAAGAAGAAGATCATGCCTTCAAAAGGACAACAACATCAAGAAGGCACCTAAATTTAGGTACCAGAATATTTTTTTTGGAATGTGTTATTATTGAATTAATTTTGGGCATTAGGCTATAAACTGTAGGGACTAGGCAAGGGGTAGAAGTACAAGAAATAGTTATGAAACTTCCATGAACTACTATTAAGGAAGTTATGGTAAAAAACCTTGTGAGGTTTTCACTGAAAATGATCACAGTTTTGGGGCTCTTATGTAACTGACTGTTACAAATGCAACAATTTTGGACACAGCCAAAAATTGTAGAAGCAATTTAATAGTTCCTTCAAGGTTAACAAGGCAGGTTCCTGTCCATCATATGAACGAACAACCAAGAACTTGGAAACTGAAGCAGGGAGATTTGAAGGTTGAGGAATATGGACTTTCCCTGCAAGCCAAATCAAAATAAGTCAATGGCATTGATAGAGGATGATCAAACCATATGACTGGAGACAAAAACAGATTTGTAACATTTAAGAAAGAAAAAAAATGATGTATCAATTTTGGGAATTGTTGACCACTAAAGACGCATTTGAAAAAAAAATTCAAGACATCATACCCAAAGTACATCTCAGGGCACTCCTACACTTTCAAATCACTCGGAGTTCCAAATTTTATCACAGTTTCTAAGCCCCTTTCTTCTCTCTTTATTCTTTTTGTACTCAGATTCCACAACTCTGCAGAGATATTGTAAACATAATGCTAGCGTGATGAATGAAACCATGTAACAGGCCTAGGTAGCTTGGGACTTTACTATCAAGTGAGTTCACTCTAGGGAGTTTCTTTCACTTAACTAATTATTCATGTTTTTTAACACTGAATAATAAGTTGAGTTTTTCCCCAAGATATAACCCCAAAGCTGGAGTGAGGCTTGATGCTAAAGCCTTGGGTGAGTCCTAGTGTCTAGTGCCAATGTATATTACCCAGGTCTAGTGCCTAGGTCTAGGGGTCATTTTTTAATTGTTAAAAATTTCCCACAAGATGGGATATTTAATAAATTTTCTATGTAAATTGTAATAAGTGATGTCTAAAGAAGTTGTACAGGGTATGAGTAATCAAAATTAGACCTCTACACCTCAACTTTCTACTAAGACACTTTGAGGGGTGAAAAATCACATGCAGACACCCAAAACCCACTTTTTTCTAAGTTTAGTGGGAAAATGAGAAATAAATAGCACATAAATAAATAAAGTGGAGAAAATAATAAAGTATTCCACATATCGAGTGATGTGGAAATGTCTTGCAAAATTACTCAAGTCAAAAAGGCAAGTGAAAGACAAGTTTTCAAGTGAGTTGACCACCACATCAGCTACAAAGAATTTTGCACATGTGAAAATTGATTTGATGGGAAAAAATTAAGGGTACGCACATCCTCATTTGGCAGCTCGATTTTTCACTTGGGAAATCAATGCATTAGTGAAGATTTGATAAGATTATTGTTGAGAAATAGTTGGAGATATGTCTCCATAATATACCTACCAACATTACACGTGTATGCATCACTTGGGGAAGCATCTACGCACCTCTTAGTTCAGGATCAATGCATAGTAGACTTGGGTTTCAACACGGGGCAGTTTGGTGACTAGATTGCAGAGGTGTCATTCCATGGGTTTGTTGGTTGAGAAATTAGTGGGATTTCTCTCCCATCTCACCCACTACACTCCACACATGGCACAGCTTTGAGGTGGCTCGATTTTTTGCACATTGGAATGAGGAACATCGACTTCTACACTTGGCATTGGGGCTCCAATCATGCAATTCGAAATTCTCTTGAGATTTTCACCATTCTCCACTTGGCATTGGGGTTCCACATTGGGATGTTCTCCAATTTCTCTATAAATTGAGCCATTGGGCTCCTATTATATCATTCTTAGACGAGCTATTGTGCTTAAGGAAACTCTAGCAAATTTTGTACGCAATTCTTCTTTATTCAAATAAAGTAAAGACTTTGGCAGTACAACTTTGGTGTGGTTTTCTCCTTCCATGTTTGTGAGGTAACATTGTTTCAATTATTTGTGCTTATTGTTTTACATTAGTTCTACATCTTGTTGGTTCTAAATCTTGACTTGTAGACTCAATGACAAGCCTTAGAAGCTCTCAATGGGAGCTGGACCTAGAAATAAATTTCCCGTGGGCATGAAACCCATGCCTCAAGAATAAACAATAATAAAATTTGTTTTCTCTTTTCATTAAATACATAAAATCATGAATACATTTGTCATTATCAAGACCAAACCTAGTTACATATTTCAACACTCCATCTTACCTAGGCAGGTATTCATAATCCATACAAGTTACTTGGACATTCTTAATCTGAAGAATTCTCATAAGAAGAGTCAGATTGGCAAGCCATCTATTTGCATCGTACCAACCAGCATTGTCACATAGCAAGGCCTTCACTAACAGCTCTATCTCCCCACAACATCAAAGCACAATGATGGTGAAACCAATGACTAGCACAAACCATCATCATTGTCTCTCAAGGCACATACCCCACACCGGGTGTTCACAGAGTATGTCCTTCCAACACTATTCTTATCTTGGATTCCTAGTCCTCAAAGAATATCGGTCCTCTTTGACTACTCTTATCTTGGATGCCCTACCACATCCTCAAAGAGTATCGGTTGATAGATGCTTACCTCATCATTCATTCGCTTTTCACGATATGAAGACAAGAATGATGTGTTTATCTCTTCCTCTTAACCAGGGAAGATATACCCATTCCTGTGAAGGAATGTATCAATTCCTATAAAAGGAATGTACCCAAGCTCCCTCTTGTCCAGGGACTCGCTTCATCACATCATTATCTCATGGATTCCATATGTTTGAATTCTTGTTGAAACACTTGCTTCCTCTCTAGATTAGTGAACCCTTCGATGAAGATTCCATCAAAGAATTTTGAGGATCTTGTATATCCCCAACTGGCAAATGTTTCCTTTTTGACTTGATATATGATGAGCCTTGTCCCAAATGACTCCTTCCTTTTCTTCAATGTCCACAGAGGTTCCCAAGAGCTCTATTCTTCATGTTTGTGTGCCATGGTTTTTGTCCTTCATGATTCCCATGGTGATGTCACAAGCTCTTGTTTCTAATGCTTCCATGATGCCATGATGCATCTTATTATCATAGTCATATCTATAAAATAAGATTTAGGAGCTTATGATAGGATCCTTTTGTGAGGGATGCTATCTTACTCATAGGATATATTTGATACTCCCTCCTTCCTTTCTGCACATGGTTAAATTCTTTTATCCTTTATAGAATGCAACTTGTCTTTCCCTATATAGCAAAGAGACCACAAACTGTCGGGTGAGGTAACCTTCTTTGTTCATTGATATTTGGTACCTTGTTCATCAATGATGACTACCTTCTTATCATAGATCTACACGAAGTTATTCCTTCATTCTTTGATACTTTTACTATTGTGTAGGTCTAAGTGACCTTCTTTACTTGAATTTCCCATATTATATCTAGCATTTCATATACTCTCTTTATGTCTCCTCTTCTGCTATTTAGGTATGAGAGGACTTTTGAAGTTTTGAGTGATATCATATGAATCCTACGAATCTCTTGACGGATTCAAACAATGCTTTACCTTCATAGATCTTTTCATAGATATCAATGATTTCTCTTTTCTATGAGGATTATGATAGTCCTCATTATTCTATGCAAGGACTTTTGATTATCTAACCAATTTATAAATCCCCTTGCAATCATGAAATCATTTAACCAAATCTGATTATAAAATTGAAAGATAATTACCTGGTGTGTGAAGAGGAGATATTCACCTTGATGCTTCTTTTACTTGAGTTGCCTATCATTAGTATCCTTTCATCACGACTTCCTTGTAGGCTTTCTAGCACCATGACATCACCGAGACTGCTTCACGACCTTCCAATTCATTTTAAGGTACTTTTGACTTCAACATATTGTTGACATGTTAGTGATACTATGTTCTGATCTGAGAACCATACTATTGAGATCATAATCATAGACAGAATTCGAGACTGTGACAAGTATATGGCACTACACAGTGATGACTATGTGCATTGTGTAGAGAGGCAATGTATTGAGTGCCCAAACTTGTCAATGAATAACATAGCTAAACTGTGGGTGGCACTGTATAGATAGACTGTCTCATCACCGAAACTGCCTTGATGTAATAACTATACTAAGACAATGAAGTAATCATGGATTGTAAGAGGTGTTCCTTGGATTACTTCTGCAATATATATATATATATATATATATATATATGAAACTATCTTTTATGGCATGGAGAAACTTCAATGATCAAGAAGAGAGTATCACTGATATACTTCATCAAACTGAGCATGAATTGAGTGCATCACTGTAATTACTGAAGTTGATACTCCATGACTGTTGTAGACCTACTTGATGTATACTTGCTTCTTTAATCCTTTCAACCTGCTTTTGATGTCCTTGAAGGCAGGTCCTTGTATGTCTCTTTTGTTGCCCTTCATTTGACTTTAGCACCATAGATTTGATCCCATGTTGAAGAATCTAGGGCAAGTGGGATTAATGTGATTCTTCTAGACTTGATAACAATTTGTGAAAAGATTTTGCAATTTATCTTAGCTTTATCTTCTTATTATTAGTGTGTGTGTCCACGAGATCACTTCACACCCATCTTAGTTGATCTATCCTTCATAAGTGATTCTCTATATATCGGGTCTCCTCCCATCGATGAAAGTTTGTAAAGAGTAGGAAGGTTGACCTACCAAGTGCCCCTCTAGGACCCCCTGCTAGTTTGAGCGGTAACGGGTCTTCCATACATGACAATGACTCAATTGATTTGTAGACTCAATGACAAGCCCTAAAAGCTCCCAACGGAAGATTGAACTAAAAATAAATTTCCCTTGAGCATGAAACCCATGCCTCAAGAATAACAATAATAAATTTATTTTCCTCTTTTCATTAATACATAAAATCATGATTACATATGTCATTATGAAGACCGAACCTTAGTTACATATTTCAACAACCTTCGCCTTCATTGTGCAATTTAGTCCCTTGTGAATGTTAACGCTCTCTTTTAAGTGTGTAGAAATCTAACATTGTTTCAACAATTTTGAGCGTGGAGTAAGTCTTTGGTTGGACAAACCCATTCTCAAGAGGCAAAGGTGGAAGGACCCATAGCAATGCAAGCTACTCCCAAAGGGCTAATCCAAATATATTGACAACGGAGTCTCCCTACCTTAGTTTACTAAAATCATCAATTTAAATCTTTGAAAAATCTCATGCACTTTTTCTTTACTCTAGCTTTCGAGAGCTCATAGGAAAGGCTTAGCCTTTCCTTGCCTACACAAGAGAGGAATTCTCTTCCTTCTCTTGTTGCGTGTGATTGTTTTATAGTGTACATTACTTGTGATTATTTGTAATCTTATTTTCTTGTTTTCCCCCCTGTCTTGCGCAGATCTAAGAGAGGATTCAAAGGTTGGTCGAAATATCACTTGAAGGGATTTTGTAGGTGGAGATTGGAGGACCAAAGAGATTTCACTAGACCCCTCTCATCAATCAAGCTCCTCCTTCATAACCATTCTTCTCTCTTCACCTCTTGCACAAGATTCCCCTTGAAGACCAAGAAAGTTGAGCTATCAAGATCCTATATCTTTGAGGAAAGCAAGTTCTTCCACTGGGGAACTCCACATTGTAGCTACATCATAAGTATTGTACATTCTTTTCTTGTTTCATTGATCTCTCTTGAGGAAGAGTATTTGCTTGTTGAAGCTATTTGTAAACTCTACTCAAGGCCTAAGTCCCCTTTCTCCACTAGAGGGCTTCATATTTAATAATAAAGCATAATTTTCTTTGAGGGAGCTTGGGGATCACCACCTTGGCATCCTAATCTCCTCATTTAATAGGAGGCATTGTGTTTGGTTGCATTCCATCTTCAAGTCCCTTTTCTCATTTTTTGCAAGAAGATTAACACTCTTTATTTCACTCATTAGCTTGTCTAGTAATTCACATTCTCACTTGGGCTAGTTTAGTGATTCCAATTTTCTCTTTACAATGTTCATTTGAGCATTATAAATCTGATTTCTTGCAGCTAATATAATTTATTTAGCCGCTGATATATATGTCCTCTCATGTGACTATTTCATAGTTTTCATGAAAGTTCATTTTCACATGCTAATATTTTCTCCATATTGATGTAAATTTGGTGATCTTATCATCTAATTTTTGGTTATCTCTTGACACCATTTGACTTTCATTTCCATTGTTCATGCAAGTATTTTATTGCCTTAATTGTGGATGAACATATTTACTTGAGCCATTTTGAAGCATTTCACATTTGGGAGCACTTTCTCTACTGGCAAGACACCTCTAATCATTTACATCTCCATTGCACTTCTAAAATTAACCTCCAAGCATAAGTTTGGTTGATAGACCTTTATGAAATCTTCCTCAACTTTCATTCAATTTCCCAAAAATTGGGTTTGGAGGAAAGCTAAAACGCATGACCTTGTAGTTCTCTCATGGCTAAGTCCCTTATAGCAACGAAGGCATGCGGGTTGTCTTGAAGAAAGGTGGGTTATCACTAATGAAGCCTTAGCTTCCTCACTCTAGCCTTTTCGCAACCACCTCTCGTCCTTACCAAGTTAAACAAAACTAAGGGGAAGAAACACCCTAGAATAGGCATTAATAAAATTAACCAAGAACACCATAGCACACAAACACCATAAAATTTTGGATGGTTTCCCTTGCATGCAATTGAAGTTGGAATCTCAATGAACATCTCATTGTATAAACTCTTTCTCAAATACATGCAATATGTTTTGAAAGCACTTACATCTCTTTCATTTGCAAGTACTTTAATGTCATTCTTGTACCTTGTTTAATGCTCATTTGGATCGAGTTTAAAGTTTTTTTGATGATATATTATTTTATGTGAGCATATTTCCATTTACAAATACAAGGATTTACTACTTGCAAGAATCTATTTCCGATTAATGCTTTTCTTTCAAAGTTATACTATCATGTTGTAGTTTTGGTTTCATTTACTAACACTTGTCTTGCATCTTCTTATTTCATTGAACTTCTTGTATCTTGAATACATTTCCACTGTTGTAAGTACTTTTATTTGAGCATATATTTCATTTCTTGCAAGATTATATTTGGCACTGGTCTACTTACATTTACCTCGCAGGATACATTGTTGAGTCATATTGATCTATTTACATTTTGATGTTGATTTTATGCTCATGATCACTTGTATTTGCTACATCTTTATTTCTTGCTTCAAGTTATACTTCAAGTATTTGAAAGGTTGATGCTCTAATAGATCTACTAATCATACCCTAGACCTTGTTGGTTTTAGCAAGTTTTCCCTAGACATCTTTCCTTAGGGTCCATGCCCCTTGGCTTTAGCTAAGAGAGAGGCTAGACGAAGAGCGTTGGGATTAGGTGACAGCCACTTCTCTGAGCTTTTCTACCAAGGTCGAACCTAGTGGGATTAAGGATTTTCCCACATTAACTTAGGTGTATAAGCAAGGCGACAACATTTTTTGGCGTCATTGTCGGAGACAAGTCCTCTTGTACTTGGAATACGACTAACGTTCGGTTCTTGCATTTTGGATTTTGGGAGTTGGATTCCTACTCAAGTGGCAACACCACTTGGTTCATTTTCCGCAAGAATTTCTACTAGGATAAATTCAAGTCGCTTGGTTTGCCCCACTCTTGATCTTGAAAAGGTTTTTAGAGGGAGAATAAACAAGATCTTTTCTCGTAGACTTCTTGCTAATCATGGGAAAGAGGTTATTTCTGATATCCATTTGCTCTTGCAAGGAGAAGTCGAAAAGGCGCCATGAATAACTTATTTAGTCCTTATAACTTTGCTAACATCAATGGCTATCTAAATAATATTCTGGATAAATCTATTGAGAAGTTTCCCTCATTTCAAGGTAACAATATCATTAGTGCCAAGACTCGCCTTAGGAATTCAACCTTTGTGTGAGTAAGTAGTGTAACAATGCTAATCAAGAGAATGTTAAGATGAGACTCTTTGTCCTCTCTTTAGATGAGTCTTGATTGGTTCACTGAGCATCCTGCAAATTCTTTTCATTCTTTGGACTCAATTATTAATGCCTTAAATGATAAGTATGGAGATAAGAAGGAAGAAAGGCATTTTCTTAACACCATTAGCTATATTATGAAAAATGAGAATGAGATGGTTCAAGAGTTTAATAAGAGATTTAATGATAATGTCAAGCATTTACCTCAAGATATTAAAAAACCTAAAAAGTTTCTTTTGATCTATTATATTGATGCTTTTGGTGTTGATACATCCTATGAGATGAGGTGAAAGGAGCCTCGAAATTTGAATAATGCTCAAAATGAAACTTTCAAAATAGTAAAGGATAGAAAGGAATCAGGAAAATCAAAGGTTCTTGGTTTTAATAGAGGGCTTTCAAAGTCCCGTGAACCCAAAGGAAAGGTTGAAGTAAAGGAGGTTGATAAGGATCTTGTCAAGGAGTTAAGGAAAGTCATCAAGAGCATGGAGATGAAACATGCAAAAGAAATGAATGCCATTCAAAATAGGTTGGTGGCCATGGAAAGATCACAAATGCAAAAATTCCAACCTAGGCCCAATGATAGATGGAAAAGAATAAGGGCCCCTCAAAAGATTATAGGCCTCCCAATCCATTAGAGTCCACCAACATGGTAGATCAAGTTCCCCCATATTATAGGCCACGTGACGAGCTTCATGAAGAGGCCACATGCCCCATTGTAAGGAGAATCATGGAAAGTGGCATGATGGGAGGTGAACATGTGGGAACAAGTGGTCAAATCAATATGTTCTCATGGAAAATCAGGTTGGCACTATGGAATGAAATCAAGAGAATGATCATAGGCCTAATGCTTGCGGTGTTGATAATTGTTAAATTATGGTATGTTCTATGCTTAAGAGCAATTTACTTCAATTCTTCTTCATAGCCCAATATCAATTTCCAGTATTGCAATTACATCAACATGATAGTAAAATGCAGATAGAACATAAATGTAAACAATAGAAGACAAGCCAAGACAAAAGACACAAGATGTGGTGCCAGCTTGGGACAAACCCCAACGCGGGGAAACCCTTTAATCAATTCCTCTATATTCTTCAATAATTTAGCAGAGAGAGAGAGAGATAGTGCAATATCACAAATTTGTGATTTACAACAGCAGCAATGTAATTTTGATCAACAAGGTCAAAGTTGGTCAAACAGCTCCCAAAAGACCTCAAGGCAACCTAGAAGAACTCGGCCTCCAACATCAATAGATAGCAATCCAAAACAATCAATGCAAGGAGGTCAAAACAACAGTTAATACTACAGGAATACTGCAGTCAGGCCTAACCAATCAACGTTGTCCCAAACATGTCCTCCAACAGGTCAACACAGGTTGTCCAGCAAAGCGGCTAGCCTAGGAGAAGTTGTCCAACCCAAGTACGCAGTCAACTTCCTCTTTGTTGGTCAAACGCATGCATAATATACCCTTGCTGCTCCACAATCAACCCTAGGTCAACGTTGTCCCAAAAATGGCCTGCGTCCTTCCTTCTCCCACGTGTGACTGTCTTCCTCCTCCTACGCATACCCAAGAGACTAGGAGAGAGAGGAATGAGATGGTGAGATGAGTAAGCTAATGCCTCAAGGTCTCCTCTACTTATATGTGTTAAAATTGGCAACTAGGGCCAAAATCCATGTGGGTCATCTTATTCATGGCAAATGATATTTTTCTTGGACTCCTCTCATCGAGAGGTGTAGGATTGATCTAAAGATCATGTAATTCTGATAAGTATTCATGGAGTTATGAATTTATTTGTGTTATAAGACAATTCGTCAAGGTCGGCCAGCAACAAAATAACCCACACATGTGCTCAACGTTTTAGTATAAAAGGAGATGACTTGATAGGCATTTCTACACACACTTCACTCTTGATTTCTCTCCACTTGTTCTGGGTTTTAGTGGCAAGAGAAATCTAGATGATGAAGCCCTAGACGTAGGAGGAAAGGAGACTAAGGGAGCTTCCCTAGAGATGATGCCCTAGCAAGGAAATCGCAGTCCTAAGGAGGATGCCCTAGCCACAGTCCTAAGGAGGGTGCCCTAGCCGCAGTCATAGAGGGGAGATCTAACCGTAGACGTAGTGAGAGAAAGAGCCCTAATTGCAGACACCTATACACTGCCAAATAGGTCTTAGTCGCAACAAAGTCATGGGTATTTTGGAGGATCGAGCTGCTGTAAAGGAGGGCGAGGAGATTTTGGGACAGTGTGGGAGAAATATGTGGTTGAAGGTTGAGTTGTTGGAGGTGCAATGGATGTATTTTGAGGATTTTTCACACTTGCATGGAGGCCGAGTTAGGAAAGAAGAATTGTGGATTGGTTGAGGGCAACAAGAGGTACAGATTGACTGTTTTGGAGGGCTATTAGGGTGTCGCAGATATCTGTGGTAGGCCACAGGCCTGGCCACTCCAAAACAGGGTTGCACGTAGACTTGAGAGGCTACCATATGCCCAGAATAGCAGTATGAGGAGGCAGCACTCTACCTTGACTAGGTCGCAGTCATTTAGAGGGCTAGTCATGCTATGTGTTGGGTTAAGGGTAGTGGCACATACCCTAGCCAGAAGTGCAGGCACAGCAATGCTAACAGTGAGACAACAGCAATGGCATGGTACAACAATGTTACAATGGGACAACAGCAATAGCATGGTGCTGCAAACACATTGGGACAGTAGCATGGTACAACAATGTTACAATGGGACAGCAGCAATAGCATGGTGCTGCAAACACATTGGGACACCAGCATGGTACAACAATATTACAATGGGATAGCAGCAATAGCATGGTGCTGCAAACACAATGGGACAGCATGGTAAGCATGGCGCTGCAAACACAATGGGGCAGCATGGCGCTGCAAACACAATGATGTTGCAAGCACACTAGGACAACATTATGGTAAGCATGGTGCTGCAAGCACATTGGGACAACATTACGGTAAGCAAGGTGTAGCTAGCACATGGTGGCAAGCATGGTGCAACAAGCACATGGGACAACAATGACAAACATGGTGCAGTAATGGCACATGATGCAGTACAGTAATGGGTACAGTCATGATTGGTGAAGCATGATAAGATGCAGCATAGTGATGATGGGTGCAGCATGAAGTAGCACAATGATAGGTGCAGCATGGTGATGGAGTCACCTGGGAGAATCAGTTGAAGCAGCATGTCTTCAACTGAGTTCAGCTACCACATGTATCATCTACTTAGAGATGATCTATGCTCTTACTTAGATAAGTCAAATTGTTGACTTATGTTGTATATGTATTATCTCTCTCTCTTTGTTGAACTATTGAAGAACATATAAGAATAATTGATCAAGGGTTTCACCACATTGGGGTTTTTCCTCGCTAGCGCCACATCTTGTGTCCTCTTGTCTTGGCTTGTCTTATGCAATCTATGTGTATGCTCTATCTGCAATTTACTTTAATGCTGATGTGATTGCTAATCTAGAAAAGATATTGAGCTAATTGTGAAAATTGAAATAAATTGCTCTAAGCATAGAACATACCTAAATTCACTTGGTGTCAGAGCTAAGGTGAAGACAAAGCCCAAGCAAGAGTGAAAGAAAATTCATCGAAGACAGTTGGGAAAGGACAAAAGGCTCAATGGATTCCTCATCCATCTTCATATCCACCAAGGGTGAAATCGAAGCAGAGAATATTATCATAATCGCGCAGCGGAAGCTTCTGATGGCCTACCTAAAGATCACTTCAATGGGAAGTCTAGATCTAAGGGTGGAAGGAAAGGCAAATGCCTTGTTTGTAATAAGTTCAACCATTATGCAAAGGAGTGTCTGAATGGTAGGGACACATCACTTGATGATGATAACAATCATTCCAGGGACATCTTCAATGATAAGAGGAATGCCAGGTAATGCAGGTCATCAAGGAAACGATCGACTCTTCAAGAAAGCAAGGAACCCCAGGTATGAAGAATCAAATGTTGTTTCTGATAAGATAAAGAAGCGTTATCTTGTATAGGCCCTCTCCTTCAGACTCTTTGTGAATTTGGCTTATTGATTGTAGTGCTTCAAGGCACTTCATCAGATAGAAGGGTGCTCTCTCCAATTTGGTAGAGATGGAGACAATCTTGAGATTATACTTGGAGTTGATGCCACCTATCCCGGAAAGGGCGTAGGCAATGTTACCCCTCAATTGAATGAGGGTAACTCGATTCATTTACAAGAATCTCTTTATCTACTTGATTGCAAGAAGAACCTGTTGTCCATTTCGGCAATGGAAGTCAAAGGTTTCAGGGTGGCATTCATCGATCGAAAGTACGTGTTTGAAAATGAAATTTTCAAAGATGCCTTTACTCATGGGTTCAGGGTTGGCAATTTGTATCAAGTTGCAGGAAGTCCATTGGGGACCATGTCAGTTGACACATCTCATCTATAGCATCAGAGGTCTACTTTATGGGGCCCTACCCGATGTGAGTCAAATGGTGACAGGGATGCCTGAATTGAAAAAGAGCATGAAGGTACATGTCTGAGATGTACTGAAGGAAAATCTTACAAGGGGACCATTCCTCTCATGTAGCAAGTCCACAGGTTTGGAACAACCCGAGGGGTTTGAGATTCGTGATCGGGAATCTCATCTATGCAGGTGGAAGAAAACCCTCTATGGGTTGAAGCAAAACACCTCGGGCATAGTATAAGAGGATTGATAGTTATCTGATGAAGCTGAGATTCACTAGGAGTGAAGACGATTCAAACCATTGCTTGAAGGTTGTGCATGATAGACCTCTCATACCGGCACCTTCTAAGGACGACCTCTTTCTGACAGATGCAAACCCTCATTTGCAAAAGTAAGACGGAGTTGGATTCCAGATTTGCAATGGTGAACTGCAAACCCACGACTACCTCAATGGATCTTAACTTTCAAAAGTTATGCGGTAAGGATACCAAACCTATTTTGGAAAATGCCTGTGAGTTTCACAAACCCATACTAGCATTGATGTTCTTGGTGAACTCCCGTCTGGATATATGTTTTGCAATTAGCATGGTGAGCTCATATATGGTTGAGCCTCACTGGATTGGTGCCAAGAATCTTCTGAGATATCTTCGGGGGACAATCTCTCATGGATTGAGATACACTGTCGGAAATGTGAAGCTGCATGATTATTCGAATGCTGACTGGGCAAGCAATGTGGAGGATCGCAAGAAGCACTTCTGAGTGTTGATTCTCTTTGGGTTCGGCTTCGATATCCTGGATGAGTAAGAAGCAGAAGTCAGTTGCTATAAGCACCGTTGAGACCGAATACATAGTTATAAGTATGACCTCATGTGAAGCTGCCTAGTTACGGAAGCTCTTCAGCGAGCTGTTTGTACACATGATGGATACCACCGTGATCTTCTGTGTTAACCAGAGGGGGTTTCGATTATTGAGGAATCCCATATTCCTTAATTGCTCCCGCATATAGATATCAGGTACTATCTTATCTAGGATATGGTACATCGATAAGCAAGAAGGCTCCATCGCATTAGCACTGATGTGCAAGTCGTAAACATTTTGTTGAAGCCCCAAGGAAGGGTCAAAATGTGACTTTCCAGAATGACTTGGAGTCGTTGAGAGACCCTCTTATGAGGGTCATGTATGATGCATACATTGAGCTCTGGGAGCTCCGACAGGCTTGGGGTACTTCTTGGAGCAACAAGCGACCATAGGGCGACTCTCCTTCCCCTAACGGTGCATTGTGTACAGGGTGAATGGTTCAGCCTTCCCCTGTGATACCCCATGGCAACTTATGGACAGGATGAGTGGTTCTCCTGTCGAGGCATCCTACCCATGCAGTCTAGGACTCATCAAAAGTACCTCTCATCTGGCCAATGAGCAGGGAAATGGGTTTAGGGACCATAGTAGTACAATTGATGGACGCATCGTTGTATCTACCGTACTCCCTATGCTAGGATGACCTCCATTGATCTGGGATCAAGGAAACTGATCCAGGATCAGTATGAGTGGCTTGAGACACTCTCTTTTGATATTGATCTGGGATCAATGAAACTGACTTCGGGTCAGTAAGAGTGACATAGCTCACTCTCTTTTGGAACTGATCTGGGATCAGTAAGAGTGGTATGACACACTCTCTTCATATCGAACCGACTTCGAGTCAGTAGAGAATCGTATGAGACATTCTCGATCAATTATTCTTCTTCATGGTTCAGCAGAGCAGTGTAGGGCACTGTTGGCAGAGATAGTACAGTCTAGCAGATGGATAAGCGACTGGAGTTCTCCCTAGTTGAGAGGGAGTGTTAAAATTGGAAACTAGGGCCAAACTCCATGTGGGTCATCTTATTTATGGTAGCTGATATTTTTCTTGGACTCCTCTCATCAAGAGGTGTACGATTGATCTAAAGATCATCCGATTCTGATAAGTATTCATGGAGCTATGAATTTATTTGTGTTATAAGACAATTCGTCAAGGTCGGTCAAGAACCAAATAACCCACACATGTGCTCAATGTTTTAGTATAAAAGGAGGTGACTTGATAGTCATTTCTACACACACTTCACTCTTGATTTCTCTCCACTTGTTCTGGGTTATAGTGGCAAGAGAAATCTAGATGATGAAGCCCTAGACGTAGGAGGAAAGGAGACTAAGGGAGCTGCCCTAGAGATGATGCCCTAGTAAGGAAAATGCAGTCTTCAGGAGGAAGCCCTACCCGCAGTCCTAAGGAGGATGTCCTAGTCGTAGTCCTAGAGGGGAGATTTAACCCTAGACGTAATGACAGAAAGGGCCCTAATTGTAGGCACCTATACGCTGCCCAAATAGGTCTTAGCCGCAACAAAGTCATGGGTCTTTTGGAGCACCAAGTTGTTGTAAAGGAGGGCGAGGAGATTTTGGGACGGCGTGGGAGAAATTTGTGGTTCAAGGTCGAGTTGTTGAAGATGCAGTGGATGTATTTTGAGGATTGTTCACACTTGTATGGAGGCTGAGTTAGGAAAGAAGAATTGTTGTTTGATTAAGGGTAGCAAGAGGTAAGGATTGACTGTTTTGGAGGGCTGCTAGGGTGCCGCAGATATTTGTGGTAGGCAGCAAATATCTGTGGTACGCCGCAAGCCTAGCCACTCCACAATAGGGCTACGTGTAGACTTGAGAGGCTACCATATGCCCAAAACAGTAGTATGAGGAGGTAGCACTCTACCTTAACTAGGTCGTAGTCACTTAGAGGGCTAGTCTTGTTGTGTGTTGGGTAAAGGGTAGTGGCACATACCCTAACCAGAAGTCCATGCACAAAAATGTTAATAGTGAGACAGCAGCAATGGCATGGTACAGCAATGTTACAGTGGGACAGCAGCAATAGCATGGTGCTCCAAACACATTGGGACAGCAACATGGTACAACAATGTTACAATGGGACAGCAGCAATAGCATGGTGTTGCAAACACATTGGGACAGCAGCAATAGCATGGTGCTGCAAACACATTGGGACAGCAACATGGTGCAACAATGTTACAATGGGACAATAGCAATGCATGGTGTTGCAAACACAATGGTACAGCATGGTAAGCATGGTGTTGCAAACACAATGGGACAGCATGGTAAGCATGGTGTTGCAAGCACATTGGGACAGCAGTATGGTAAGCCAGGTACAACAAGCACATGGTGGCAAGCATGGTGCAGCAAGCACATGGGACAACAGTGACAAACATGGTGCAACAAGCACATGGGCCAACAGCGACAAACATGGTGCAGCAATGGCACATGATGTAGTACAATGATGGGTACAATCATGATTGGTGAAGCATGATGAGATGCAGCATAGTGATGATGGGTGCAACATGAGGCAACACAATGATAGGTGCACCATGGTGATGGAGTCACCTGGGAGAATCAATTGAAGCAGCTTGTCTTCAACTGAGTTCAGCAACCTAGTGTATCATCTTCTTAGAGATGATCTATGCTCTTACCTAGATAAGTCAAAGTGTTGACTTCTGTTGTATATGTACTATCTCTCTCTCTCTATGTTGAACTATTGAAGAACATATAAGAAGAATTGATCAAGGGTTTCCCCACATTGGGGTTTGTCCCTAGCTAGCGCCACATCTTGTGTCCTCTAGTTTTGGCTTGTCTTCTGCGAACTATGTTTATGTTCTATCTGCAATTTACTTTAATGTTGATGTAATTGCTAATTTGTAAAAGATATTGAGTTAATTGTGAAAATTGAAATAAATTGCTCTAAGCATAGAAAATACCTAAAATTAACAATATGCCGCGTTGAGGTTTAGCTAGGGGTGTGCAACACTATTTTACTTGTTGGCCGACCTTGACAAATTGTCAAGAAATACAAATAAATTCATATCTCCATGAATACATATTCGAATTGGATGATTGTTAGATCAATCCTACACCTCTCGATGAGAGGAAACCAAGAAAAATATCAGATACCATAAATAAGATGGCGCGCATGTATTTTGGCCCTAGTTTCCAATTTTAACACTCCCTCTCAACTAGGGAGAACTCCATCTACTAATCCACATGTCTGTCGGTACTATCTCTGCCATCAAATGCACTGCCCTACATTGCTCGGCTCTGCTCTGCTCTGTTGAACTATGAAGAAGAAGAAATGACCGACAATGTATCAGACCATCCTCTACTAACCCGAAGTCAGACCCAGATAAAAGAGTGTCCAATAGCACTCTTGCTTACCCGAAGTCAATTCCACATAAAGAGAGTGTCTCATAACACTCTTACTGACCCAATGTCAGTTCCAAAAGAGAGTGAGTTATATCACTTTTACTGACCCTAAGTCAGTTCCAAATGATCCCAGATCAATGCCATCTTAGCATAAGGAGTACAGTAGATGCACGATTACGTCCATCGGTACTACTATGGTCCCTTTTCTCATTTCCCTACTCATTGGCCAGATGAGAGGTACTTCGCATGAGTCCCAGACTGCATGGGTAGGATGTCTCGACAAGAGAAGCATGAACCACTCATCCTGCCTACATGTCCCCACGGGGTATCAAGCGCAAGGCTGAATCATTCACCATGTACATAGTGCACCACTAGGGGAGGGTGAGTCACCCTATGGTCACTCGTCGCTCCAAGAAGTACCCCAAGCCCCCCGAAGCTCCCAGAGCTCAATGTATGCATCATACAGCACTCTCATAAGAGGGTCCTTCAACGACTCCTAGTCGTTCTCGGAAATTCAGGAATTTTACCTTTCCCAAGGACTTCGTCAAATGTCAGCAACCTACTTATCAATCCCAATATGATGGAGCTTTATTGCTCCTCGTTGTACCATATCCCAGATAAAGTGGTACCTGATATCGATGTGCTTGGAGCGATCATGAAATACGGGATTCTCTGATAAACGAATCCCACTCTGGTTGTCACAAAGGATCACGTTACTATCAAGCGTATGTCCAAACAGCTCACTAAAGAGCTTCCTCAACCAAACAGCCTCGTAGGCCGCCATACTCGCAGCAATGTACTCTACCTCAGTGGTGCTCAAAGCCACCGACTTCTGCTTCCTACTCATCCAGGATATCGAGGCAGAACCCAAAGAGAAATAGCACCCGAAAGTGCTCTTTCGGTCCACCACATTGCCTGCCCAATCAGCATCAGAATATCCATGTAGCCTCACATCTCTGGCAGTGTATCTCAACCCATGAGTGATTGTGCCCGAAGATACCTTCGAAGATCCTTGGCACCAATCCAATGTGAGTGATGAGGCTAAACCATATATTGGCTCAACGTGTTGACTACAAAGCATATATCTGAATGGGAGTTCACCAAGAACATTAATGCTCCTATGAGTTGACGATACTCAAAAGCATTTCCCAAAACAGGTACGGCAACACTACCGCATAACTTCTTGAAGTTAAACTCCATTGGGGTAGTCACGGGCTTGTAGTCCACCATACCAAATCTCTCCAATATCTTTCCCAAGTATTCTCCTTGAGATTGGAAAATTTCTCCTACCTATTTCCAGACCTCCGGCCCTAGGAAATAATGCATCAATCCTAGGTCCCTCCTCTCAAATTCGAAAGCCAACTCCCTCTTACATTTGTGAATGAGAGGGTCTGCACCTGTCAGAAAGAGGTCGTCAACATACAACACCAATATGAGAGGCTTATCATATTCAACCTTAAGGTAAAGGTTTGGATCAGCTCCACTCCTATTGAATCCCAGCTTCATCAAATAGCTATCGATCCTCTCATACCAAGCTCGGGGTGCTTGCTTCAACCCATAGAGAGCTTTCTTAAAACTGCATATGTGAGATTCCTGATTATGAATCTCAAACCCCTCGGGTTGTTCCACAAAGACTTCCTCTTTAATCGAACCATGCAAGAACGCGGTCTTGACATCCATCTGATGTAGGTTCCATCCTTGCGAAGCAGCAAGGGCCATGATCGAGCGAGTGATGGTGTATCATGCAACAGGTGCAAATATCTCATCATAATCTACACCTTCCTTTCGAGAGAAGCCTCAAGCAACAAAGCGATCCTTATACTTTTCAGCACTCCCATCAACTCCATGCTTTCTCTTGTAAAGCCACTTCGAGGTGACAATTGTTTTGTCCTGGGGTCTGGGGACCACATCCCAAACATCATTCTTCATGATGGACTTGTATTCCTCATTCATAGCATCCTTCCATACTTAATGCTTCATGGCTTCTTCGAATGATGAAGGCTCATTTTGAATGATGGTGCTCATAGCAGTCAAGTATCCTTGATACCTGGTCGGCTTCTTACTTTCATGGAAAGTCCATCTGGGTGCAATGTGTCCCTTGGCATCATCAAGAGTCCCCCTAAGCCATGAGGGCCTCTTCCTAGAAGAGGAAAGCTCTTCTGGAGGGGGATCAATGGGATCCATAGGTTCTTCCACATCAAGCATCGTCTCATCTTCCTTCTCATCTAGATTCCTGGTGTCAACTTCTTTATCTTTCCTAAGGATAGGAAGATTGCCAACCTTGCTAAGAGCCATATCTTCGTCAAAGGTGACATCATGACTTACTTCAACTTCCCTTTGACCAACCACATATATTCTATAGCCCTTAGAAGTTTCGTTGTAGCACACGAAGATACCCTTCTTACCAGATGCACCCAATTTGCTTCTTTTCTCTTTCAGCACATCAAAATATATAGGACTTCCAAAAATTCTAAAATGAGAGACATCAGGTTTCTTACCAGTGAACATTTCTTTGGGAGCCTTGGAATCCAATGTTTGATGAGGGCATCGGTTTTGAACATATACGACAGTATTCTCAACTTAGGCCCATAGAAACTTTGTAAGCCTTTGATCATGGAGAATGGAACAAATAGCTTCCAAAATTGTATAGTTCTTCCTTTCCGCCACACCATTCTGCTCAGGAGTGTATGGTGTTGTGGTCTCCCTCTTAATGCCAGCTTCTTTGCAAAATTTATGAAACTCATTAGATTCATACTCGGTCCCATTATCAATCCTTAAGATCTTGATCCTCTTCTCAGTTTGATTTTCGATCAAGGCTTTGAAGTGACGGAACTAGGAGAACACTTCATCCTTCTTTTTCAAGAAGTATATCCAAGTCTTGTGAAAATAATCATCTGTAAAAGTGAGATAATATAAATATCCTCCCAAAGAGTTCACGGGCATCATACCAAATATGTCGGAGTGAACCAACTGCAAAATGTCGAAGGTCTTGCTATGGCTTGAGGAGAATGGTCTCATTTTGAGCTTTCCTTCAACACACCTCGAACATACACCTTCGTGCTCTACTTTGAACTCGAGCATCCCTGTCACCATTTGTCTCACATCGGGTAGAGCCTTATAATGAAGGTGGGCAAACCTCTGGTGCCATAGTTCAGATTGAAGATATGTGTCGCAAGACATGACTCCCAACAGACTTCCTCCAACTTGATATAAAGAGTCAGCCTGAAACCCAAGAGTGAAAGCATCTTTAAAATTATTTTTCCACATATGTACCTTGCCATAAATGAAGGCCACCTTGTAGCCTTTGTCTTCCATTGTCGAAATGGACACCAGGTTCTTCTTGAGATCAAGTACATATAGGGCTTCTTGCAAATGAATTATGTTACCATGATTTAATTGAAGAGTAACATTCTCTACACCCTTTACGGGATAGGTGCAATTGTCTCCAAGAATAATCTCCAAGTTTGTCTCTTTCTCTATCAAATTAAAGAGAGGTTCCTTGTAACCGGTGAAGTGTGTTGAAGCACCACTATCAATAAGCCAATTGCCTAATGAGTCCAAAGGAGAAGTAGTGAAGAGGGTCGATATCAGATAATATTCATCTTGCTTATTGTTAACAACACTTGATTCATACCCGTAGTTCCTTGCTTTCTTGGAGGGTTGACCACTTCCTCGATTTCCCGCATTCCTCTTTCCTTTGCCATTGAACCTGCCATTCCTTCGATTGTGGTGGGAGTTGTCCCGAGAGTGATTTTGATCATCGTCATGTGATGTGTCCTTTCTATTTGGACACTCCCTCGCATAGTGGCCAAATTTATTGTAAACAAAGCATCTTCCCTTACTTCCACCCTTCGATCCGGTCTTTCCTTTGAAGTGACCTTTAGACCTAGAATTATTTATTCTTTTCACATGAGAGGAGAAAGTTGTGGGGTTGCCTTTGCTTGAAGGCATTTCTTGTTCCACCATCCTTGTCTCTTCTTGAATGCATCTCGACATCAATTCTTCAAATCCCAGAATTCAATCATTTTTTAGAAGAGTGGTTCTAAATACATACCATTCGGATGGAAGCCCTCCAAGGGTAGTGATGGTTAGTTTCCTGTCAGAAATGACTTCTCCAATTGATAGGAGATCATTCTTGATCTCAGTGATCCTTAAGAAGTAGGATTGAATATCTTCATCCATGCCCTTCTTAATATCCTTCAACTTATTTTTGAGGAACAAAACTTGATTTGCATCACTAACTCTAAACAAGCTTACCAGTCTATCGTAGATCTCCTTGGAGGTGTTCAACTCGGAAATGTAGGCTGCCAAATGCTTGTCAATTGAGTCTCGGATAATCTTCTTCACTTTGACTTCACCCTTAGTGTACTTGTTTGTTGTAGCAGTCGGTGCATTTGATGGAGGCTTCGAAATTCTGCCCCTCACATAGTCCAACACTTCTTGCTCTTCCAATGTCAGATCAAGAAAAATTTTCCATCCATGATAGTCAGCCTTCTCACAGAGTTTGTCTTCGGTCGGGAAGCATGATGAGGAACCCATAAAACCTTTTGACTTTTTCCAACTGCCATCAGTGATTTCTCTTGCTCTTGTTTGGGCTTTGTTTTCACCTCAGCTTTGATTCCATGTTAAATTATGGTATGTTCTATGCTTAAGAGCAATTTACTTTAACTCTTCTTATTAGCCCAATATAAATTTCCAGTATTGCAATAACATTAACATGATAGTAAAATGCAGATAGAACATAAATGTAAACAACAGAAGACAAGCCAAGACAAGAGACACAAGATGTGGCGCCGACCAGGGACAAACCCAAATGCAAGGAAACCCTTTGATCAATTCTTCTATATTATTCAACAATTCAACAGAGAGAGAGAGAGATAATACAATATCACAAATCTGTGATTTATAACAGCAGCAATATAATTCTGATCAGCAAGGTCAAAGCTGGTCAAACAGCTCCCAAAAGACCTCAAGACAACCTAGAAGAACTCGGCCTCCAACAGCAATAGATAGCAGCCCAAAACAGTCAATGCAAGGAGGTCAAAACAGCAGACAATGCTACAACAATACCGCAGTTAGCCCTAACCAGTCAACGTTGTCCCAAACATGTCCTCCAACCGGTCAACACAAGTTGTTTGGCAATGCGGCTAGCCTAGGAGAGGTTGCCCAACCCAAGAATGCATTCAACTACCTCTTTGCTAGTCAAACGCATGCATAATATACCCTTGTTGCTCCACAGTCAGCCCTAGGTCAACGTTGTCCCAAAACTGGCCTACGTCCTTCCTTCTCCCACGTGTGAGTGTCTTCCTCCTCCTACGCATACCCAAGAAACTAGGAGAGAGAGGCATGAGATGGTGAGATGAGTGAGCCACTGCCTCAAGGTCTCCTCTACTTCAATGCCACATTGAGGTTTAGCTGGGGGTGTGCAATACTATTTTATTTGCTGGCCGACCTTGACAAATTGTCAAGAAACACAAATAAATTCATATCTCCATGAATACATGTCGGAATCATATGATCGTTAGATCAATCCTACACCTCTCGATGAAAGGAATCCAAGAAAAATATCAGTTGCCATAAATAAGATGACCCACATGGAGTTTGGCCCTAGTTTCCAATTTTAACAATAATATGATTACAAATTTGATAATGTCACTAAAATTTTTGGGGAAAAACCTACATCTGGATAGATTCTTGCCATGGAAGGGCATAAGAGAATGACTTATGAAAGAAGGGATCTTCAAAGTCGACATAATTACATAAATTTTTCTCCTCCTACTTCAAAATTGACTTTTGATTTGGGTGATTGGATAAATAGTGCAAAAGTTTCCATCCCAGTATCAAAGCTTTTGATGATACCATCTCAAAGGGAGAAATTGCTAAGTGCCATTGAAGTTACTCAAAGAGAAGAATTGCCCAATGATGTGCCAAAAAATAAGGTAATTATACTGAAGAGAAGAATTGTTATGTGGGGAATGAAGATCATCAACCGTTCTTCATTACTTTAACAGTGAATGATCGTCTTTTACATAATTGCATGCTAGATTTAGGGACTTCATCCAATGTCATGAGCAAGAAATTCATGGAGCAACTGAACTTAATGGTATCGATACCCTATCACAACATATGTTCCATGGATTCAAAAAGAATTGAAGTGTGTGGGTTAATTAAAGATTTACAGGTTTTCCTAGCAACATACCCAAACAGAATGATGACTATGGATATTGTTGTGATACATGTGCCTAATGCATGGGGGATGCTCCTATTGAGGACTCCATGCCAGAGGACATATTAGAGCATTGATGCATTTACAGGTTCCAGATTTCATCAAGGCTTCTAAGCCCCTTTCCTTCTCTCATTCTTCATTCAGTCCTCATATTTCACAACCCTACAAGGATATTGTAAACATGATGCGAGCATGATGAATAAAGCTATTTAACAAACCTACGATGTTGAGACTCAATCAACAAGCGAGTACACCTTGGAGTGTTTTTTTCCCTTGGTTAATTATTCCCACTTTTCAGTAGCAAATAATTCTCTAGGTTTTTTCACTCATTGCATACCCCAAAGTCGGGGTGATGGCTTGAAGATCGTGCTTTAAGTCCATCTTAGTGTCTAGGGTCAATGTGTATTACCATGCTAGGTCATCTCTAAAATTTCACGGAAATTGACTAGGTCTACGTACGATTTCTTTATAATTAAAAATTTCCCGCAAAACGGAATTTTTGTATTATTTTCTATTTAATGTGATGTAAATAAGTGGTCCTGGGAAATGTTTGGGGCGTGTGACTACTTGAAATTCATCCTGGGGACCCCAGCATTATTCTTAGACCCACTTTGAGTGTCAAGAAACAACTTATCGCCCATTAAAAGCCACTTTTTCTAATGTTAGTGGCTAAAAATGGGAGAAAAATAAAAAAAAAATAACTGGAAAAGTTTATAGCTTTTTCCAAAGTCAAAATAAGTCAAAATAGTGACAAGGAAAATTCAATAAAAATCAAAGGTGATGTGGCAGCCACAGGGCCCACCAAACAAGGCACAACTCAAGTCAAAGTCAAACTACCAAGTAACCAAGACAAAGGGCCTACGAATTTCCAAAGACGTGAGGAAAAAAAAGGAGGTTCAAAAAACTTATGTGAATTATACGAAATGAAATCATATTTTCACGTGCACGAGACTAAAACTAGTTTATGGGACCATCAATTCCCTGCTTTTCGCCTTTTTCAATTCAATCATTTTCTTATTCAAATTGATGATGAGCTAGCCCAACCTTTCAACAATCCCCTCGCTAAAAAGACAATGCCAAGAAACCCATACTAACATATTCCCATAACTTTCTCTGATGTCTTTGAATGCATCACATTCCAAAATGAAATGTTTTTCCCATTCCACTACCCTAGACGTGCAAAATGTACACACTCGTTCTTGTCAAGCTTCTTTAGGCCTTTTCCACCGTCTTGTTTCGCACCAAAGTCGATGTGAATTGGTTCTTCATTGAGTAATAAGAACCTTTGCCCTCCACTGAATGCTAGCTCCAATGTAATTTTTTTGTTGGAGATCACACACAAGGTTGAATTTCTCAATGTAGTACCTCTTCTCTCTGCCCAACTTTTTCCCCATACCCGTTTACAAAACTTCTCCATAACAAAATTCTTCAACTCTTTGCTATGTGTGGGACAGACATTGAGGTAGATATTCCATTTTTGCATCCATGTGTAGTTTTGTAACATCTATGTTTTCTTTCTTTAACTCATGCATTCATTGAAGATAACATTAGGCCATCCACCTACTCCCATTTGCTCAATTCTTTTTAGATATCATATGAGTCGCACCATAGCAATTGCTTTGATGGGAGTTGCTCCTATTTCACTCAACATTATCTCATAAGGTAACGAACTTTTTATTATTAAAGCAAAGTCTAAAGTTAATATGAATGGGTGAAGAGTAGACCCCACCTCACTCCTTTTCTACACATGGCCATCCAAACAATACGCACATGCCAGAAAGGAATCCAACGCAAAGGCAAAAGACCATCGCAGATTAGGAAGGATCGATCCAAGGTTTAGTTAGGCAGAATATTCATGGAATTTGCTTATCTAGCTCGATTCATCAAGCTCCACGCAACTAGGTATCACCTAAGCACATGCCTAGATTATACGCTGCTATTAAAATAATCCAACGCAACAGCAAATTAAAGACCCAACGCAGACCTAGTCTAAGAAGGATACATGCACAGTTGGAAGATTCTCAGCGGATTCAACGCATAAGTGAAAGGATATTGTTGAATATTATGTGGAGTATTAATTCCATCCATCATACACTTGCACACGAATCCCTCACTACAGCGCCACACAAATCAACTATATGATCTGAGCGTGTAGAAATTTTTGGAGTAATTGCAAAGGTGTCATCGTACAAGGATTTGTGACATTTTCTTGGAGTATTCATTGGGAATATGTCTCCCCTTGCACCCATTGAACCTCACACATGGAAGACTCAACCATTTCTACACATGATAATAGGGAATATGTTGGCGAAAACAGGGATATGTTGCATCTAAGAAGGAATTTGACCTGCTTGTTTCTCACACTTGGCTTGGCTCTCACCACTTGGAATTTGACATGGCTCCTTGGGATTTCCTCCCTTTCCATTTGTCACTTGATATGTTCATTGGGATTTTCTCCCATGCTTCTATTTAAATGAGCAATTGGCTCCATTATACTAACATGGGAATGAGTTATTGTGCTTAGGGAGACTCTATTGCTTTGTATACTCACTTTCATGCTATAATAAAGACTTTGGGGTTAAACTATGCGGTGTTCTTCTTCCATGGATATCGTACAAATTTCTGATTATGTGTTTGACATCCTATTGGTGGTAATTCATTTGTTATTTCCATTCGCTTTCAAAGATTTACTAGTTTCTAGCTATCTTGCACTAGTATTTGGGTTAGAAAAATATTCTAGATTGGGATGTTTTAGTAAATTTTCCGTTAAATTCCTAGACCTTCATCTTCAATGTATTATCTAACCCCTATGGATCTCACAAATCTATCTTGAAGTTGTGTAGAAATCTTTTCAATCAGATCTCAAGCATGAGGGGACGTTTTCAGTTGGACTAGCCCACTCTTGAGCATATAAGTGGAAGAACCTACATTGTGAATTTCCAAGGCCTTCCCATTTGAGATTTTTCGTTGCGGGGGTTTCTTGGCCTTGGCTTGTCACAAGATCCATTTCAATATAGTTGTTTCAAATATTGTGCTTATATTGAATAAATTTGTAGATATAGAGCATGTTGTTGGCTAAGCAAGAAGAAGACTTATACTCACAATCCTTGATTTAGTTCTTGTACATTATTTGTAAATATTTCTCACATTATCCTCTTGTGTCATCTACAAATTCTTGGAGGACATTTTGCAAAGAAAACCATATCTTGTTTAGCAGTGTTCTCATCTAGTAGTGGCAAGGACTTAGGATTTAATGGTTGGAAATCATTTACATTTTTTTTTGCAGGTTGCCAACACTTCATTGGAGCAGAAACCTCTCCTGGATGTGAGCCACTGAGGGCCTTCTTTTCCTGGGCCGTGAGAAAATAGGAGACTGTTGTCCATCTTTGTTAAGGTCGTGAGCATTTACGACGGTCATCCTCTTTCCTATGTGCAAGATCTCTTCATTTTAAGTGGTTGTCCATTGAGTGAAAAGTCCTTTAAAATTCTAAATTGTATTGAGGATTCTCCTCTTGTATTTCATTGTCCCTGAGCCTTTGGAAAATATCCTAACTGTTTTCTTGAGGGACTATCTTAAATTTTTGAAGTAAAAATTTCATTTGTAAACCCCTCCTTGAAGATTTGAGCTCTACCAAAGGGCCTTTTCCATCCTAAAATCTAAAAATAAAAATCTGATTTCTTGAGGGAGCTTGCACATTTCCCATCGTTTCCCACCTCTGTTAAAATTGGGAACTAGGGCCAAACTCCATGTGGGTCATCTTATTTATGGCAGCTTATATTTTTCTTGGACTCCTCTCATCGAGAGGTGTAGGATTGCTCTAAAGATCATCTGATTCCGATAAGTATTCATGGAGTTATGAATTTATTTGTGTTATAAGACAATTCGTCAAGGTCGGCCAGCAACCAAATAACCCACACATGTGCTCAACATTTTAGTATAAAAGGAAATGACTTGAGAGTCATTTGAGAGAAATCTAGGAGGAAGTAGCCCTAAGACGCAGGAGGAAAGGAGGCTTAACAATCTGCCCTAGCCGCAATCCTAACACAGCCCTAGCAATGTTCCACCAAGGTTCCGAGACAAGGGGGAGAGGGAGCGAGGGGGCCCAGGAGCGGCCTATGCAAAAGCTCCCCACCATTTTTTAGGAAACGTGGGGGAGCATCAGGATCTTAAAAACTTATAAACATATAATATAATTTATTAATTGAGTGCACTATGACAATTGGGTTTGAATTAAAAAGCTGCAAAGCATGATCATTGATATGAATATCATTATCATATATGATATGAATATGAATATGATTTTGTGCCTGAAGCTTTGCCAACATATATGACTAGTCAAATTGATGGTATGTGCACTTTGAAGATTTTCTTAACAATAAAAAAAATGATAAATCAGTTTAGAATGACAAAGCTTATATTGTTCATTGATGATTGTTGTATGATACTACTACAAGTACAAAAAAAAAAATATTAAATTCGAAAATTTAACTACTTAAGTCACGTTTGTTGGGTCACGGGTGCAGGGTTGTCGTTTCAAAAACATGATCAAATTTTATATGTTGCAAAGTCTGCTGCTTTTGTTTATAATTCTGTGGATGATGTTATAAGCATTACTCATTGACAAGTCATCTACAGAAAATTCAAAAATTGAGGCGGATTTACTATCACATTAGTAGAGGTTGTTCTGCTTGCAAACTTCTGTTTCACACCCAATAAAATGCCCTAAAAGATATTAACTGATTTATTTTACCTCGTACAAACGGACTAAAGAACTGCATGTATACCAGTTATCTCTATGGTAGAGGTCACCAGACTTTAACTTCTACAATGCAAACTTTGAGGCGCTAAATTAAAACTGCAGAATACAGGGGTCCTTTCACAGACACAATTTGGCAATTCCATACTACGCATGAGTTAAAACGTCAAACACAAGTAATTAAAAAACCAACAGACATCTCCTACCAAGATAGATATTACTAACAGTTATGAACTTCAGAACTTACCTGTAGCAGTCTGTTGCTCGCTGGTGGACTGGCCAGTGGTAACTGCTGCTCGACGAAGGAAAAAGCAGCAAGCCAAAGGTCCGTAGACGTGGACCAACTGTTGTAGCTGCTCATAGGATTTTCGACGGGTGGAGTTCTCTAATCTCAGCGTGTGAGAGTTGAGGTCTCAGCTGTGCGTGTGAGATCTCGACTTCCAAGCTTCAGTTGTGCGTGAGGTCTCAGGCTGAAAACTTACGGCTTTATAAGTTTGAAACAATGAAACCCTACGTGTTAACAATGAAGCCCCTTGTCCCCCCTCGTCCCCCTTTCCGGAAACGCCCCCTCAGGAAAGGGAAACGACCCTCTGGCACGTCCCCCTGACTTTCCTCATTTTTGGGAGCGTGGGGAAACGACCCCTACTC
>APFE030496574.1:132789-166457 GCA_000404065.3 Pinus taeda
TGTTGGTTCTCTTTGGGTTCTGCTATGATATCCTGGATGAGCAGGAAGCTCTTCAGTGAGTTGTTTGTACACATGATGGATACCACCGTGATATTTTCTATCAACCAGAGCTAGATTCAATTATTGAGGAATCATGTATTATATGATTGCTCCAACATATAGATATCAAGTACTACCTTATCTGGGATATGGTACATCGATGAGCAGGAAGGCTCCAACGCATTGGGACTGTTGTGTAAGTCGCAGGCACTCTGTCGAAGCCCCGAGGAAAGGTAAAATTTGTGACTTTCCAAAACGACTTGGAGTCGTTGAGAGACCCTCTTATGAGGGTCTTTTATGATGCATGCATTCAGCTCTGGGAGCTCCGGGGGGCTTGGGGTACTTGGAGCAACAAGCGACCATAGGGCAACTCACCCTCCCCTAATGGTGTGTTGTGTACAAGGTGAATGGTTCAGCCTTCCCCTGTGATACCTCGTGGCGACTTATGGACAGGATGAGTGGCTCTCCTGTCCAGGAATCCTACCCATGCAGTCTAGGACTCATGGGAAGTACCTCTCATTTTCCCAATGAGTAGGGAAATGGAGTTAGGGACATAGTAGTACTATCGATGGACGCATCGTTGTATCTATCGTACTCCCTATGCTAGGATGACCTCCATTGATCTGGGATCAATTGGAACTGACTTCAGGTCAAAAAGAGTGATATAGCTCACTCTCTCTTGGAACTGATATGTGATCAGTAAGAGTGGTTTGAGACACTCTCTTGTGATATTGATCTGGGATCAATGAAATTGACTTCGAGTCAGTAAGAGTGATATAACTCACTCTCTCTTGGCACTAATCTGGGATCCGTAAGAGTGGTATGACACACTCTCTTCATATGGGACTGACTTCGAGTCAGTAGAGAATGGTATGAGATATTCTCGATCAATTCTTCTTCTTCATGGTTCAGTAGAGCAGAACAGAGCAGAGCAAAGCAGTGCAGGGCACTGATGGCAGAGATAGTATAGTTTGGCAGATGGATCAGCAGATGGAATTCTCCCTAGTTGAGAGGGGAGTGTTAAAATTGGAAACTACGGCCAAACTCCATGTGGGTCATCTTATTTATGGCCACTGATATTTTTCTTGGACTCCTCTCATTGAGAGGTGTAGGATTGATGTAAAGATCATTCGATTTCGATAAGTATTCATGGAGTTATGAAATTATTTGTTTTATAAGAAAATTCGTCAAGGTCGGCTAGCAATGAATTAACCCACACGTGCTCAACGTTTTAGTATAAAAGGAGATGACTTGAGAGCCACTTGACACACACTTCGCTCTTGATTTCTCTCCACTTGTTTTGGGTTTTAATGCGAGAGAAATCTAGGAGGAAGTAGCCCTAAGACATAGGAGGAAAAGAGGCTTAAAAATCTGCCCTAGCTGCAGTCCTAGCATAGCTCTAGCTTCTACATATAACCTAGAGGACACAATCAATAAGGAGGCCTACACGCTGCCCTATACACTGGTCTCCACAAGCCCTAGACACAGCTATGGAGGAGGCGTTAACAATTTGCACCTAGCCGCAGACAAGGAGGGTTACTAATGTCCTAGCCGCAGTAGGGACATTAATCAGAGAGCCGAGATCTCATTAGCAGAGATTTAGGAGGGCCGCAACCCTAGTCTGCTCTAGGAAAGGAGGCTGAAAGTGTTTATGGATCAACGTTGAGGAGAAGGTCTCAAGACAGGCATAACACAGGATATTTGGACTGGTTGGAAGGTCTGAATTAGGGTATTCCTGTAGCTGTTCAGGAGCCCGAGTAGGAGGGACAAATCCTCTAAAAGAAGATGGTCACAACAGCCATAGAATCCCTCTGAAGTGTGATCACTACAAGGATGAAGATCTGATCCTAAAGTATTTAGGACAGAGATCATTGAGCCCTAGTTGAGGGCACCATAAAAGTATTAGGTTCTGGGCATAAGTATGATTGCTAACCCTCTCAAGAACAAGCCGAGAATCTCTTGCTCCATGTAGAATGGTGTAATGGGACAGCAGCGTTTTTATGATGTGTTGACAGCAAGATACATGGGACAGCAAGGTCACATGGTGTAGCAAAGGAAGATGGGACAGCAAGGTCACATGGTGCAGCAAAGGTAGATGGGACAGCAAGGACATGGTGCTTGCATGGGACAGCAAGCAATCATAGTGCAGCAGTATGAACAGTGACAGCATTGTGATAAGGGGCAGCATGATGTGAAATGCTACAGCACAATGATGGGCATCATGAAAAAGTAAAGTATAGCATGTTGTGTGCAGCACTTGCTAGTATAGTACAATGATATTAAATGCTACAATGAGATGCAGCATTATAGGCACAGTAAGGTACAAGATGAGGCAGCACTAGTAAGTGTAGCAAGACAATAAGGTACAGCAAGATGTTGCAGTACCGGAAGGTGCAGCATAAGGTGCAGCAGTATGATGTGTGCAGCGTGGTAATGAAGTCCAGCATAGTGATGATGGGTGCAGCATGGCGCAGCACAGTGAGGTGCAGCGTAATGTCGAGGTGCAGCACTATGATGGGTGATAGAGTCACCTTGTAGAATTAGTTGAAGCAGCAAGTCTTCAACTGAGTTCAATTACCTTACAAATCATTTTCTTAGAGATGATCTATGCTATTATAAGTCAAAGTGTTCACTTGTAAATGTACTCTCTCTCTCTCTCTCTCTCTCTGTGTTGAACTGTTGAAGAACATATAAGAAGAATTGATCAAGGGTTTCCCCACATTGGGGTTTGTCCCTAGCTAGTGCCACATCTTGTGTCCTCTTGTCTTGGCTTGTCTTCCACAATTTATGTTTATGTTCTATCTGCAATTTATTATTATGCTGATGTGATTGCTAATCTGGAAAAGATATTGAGCTAATTGGAAAAATTGAAATAAATTGCCTTAAGCATAGAACATACCTAATTGCTTAGCTATTTTCTCTTCCTCATTTGCATTTATCATCCACTTGCTGTTATGGTTCTAATTCACCATCTAATCTAGTTGTAAGTGAGTAACTCAGATTTTCATTTCATTAAGTTCTTAGATCACATAGTCCTTTAATTTCCTAATTTGCAATCTCATTCGCCATCACTTACTTGTGCTTTGAGATCTATTTCTTATTTGGTTAACTTGTCACAACATACTACAAGTAAAGAAGCATAGCACTTTCAATTTATGGCAATTTCAGTTATTGTTCTAAATATTGAGCTAATTTTCATCCATTGGCATTGTTTCATTGAGTAATTGGTACATGCTTCATTGATCATTGTCACATATCATTTTGTGCTTAATAAAACCTAGATCATAAGTTTAGTGCTATCTCTTTATTTGGAGCATCTTGTTAACATTATATCTCATTGAAACATTGCATTAACATTTTGATATCTCATATCCAAAGTTGCATGAAACGCCGAAACGTTTCAAAGTTTTCGAAATGGGTACGTTTAGAAACGTCACCCCCCAAAAATGGAAACGTCAGTGGAAACGTTAGCTGAAACATCATATATGTATATAAAATTATAAATATATAAAAAAATATATATAAATAAGTGAATAACACATTATCTTGCAAGAAAAAGGGGAATAACACCCATAGATGACAATTTTGAAGGAAAACCAAGTCTATATTAACTCTCATAGATGATTATATGAAGGTCGAGTTTCAACGAAGTTTCAGAGTTTCGGGTATGGGTACGGTCCGAAATGTCGGGTTCCTAGAAGTTTCGTGCAACGTAGCTCATTTCCATATTAGAGTTAGACTTGCATCTTTAAAATCTACCTCCAAGAATAAGCTTGGTTGAATAGAAATTTTAGGATAAATCTCCTTGAATGTCATTCAATTTAATAAATTTAAATTTGGAGGAAGGTTAAAACACGTGACCTTGTAGTTCACTTGTGGTCGAGCCCTTGTAGGAACGGAGGCACATGGATTGTCAAGGAGGTTAAGGGTATTGTTAATGACGGACTTGTGCTTCCTGAGCCTATCCATCTTGCAAGCCACCCCAGTCCTTACCAAGTTTTGAGAAATTGAAGGAAGATCCATCACCTTAGACTAGGCATTTAATTAAAATCAACCAAGATAACTTGCATTTCGCATAGTCTAATTTAGCGTCATCTCATTTTGCATCAAGTTGATTTATGGGCATTCTATCTTACTTGAAACATTATATTGTATCTCCCTTGTGCTTGTTATCTAAATCACTTGCTCATTGCCATTTGATGTTGTCCTATTTTAATTCAACATTTCTTTTAAAAGTAGAAGTTTCATTTACTTTTTGCAAGTTGTATCTTACTGCTCATATTTCATTATTTCTTGTACTAACACTTGTCTTGCAGCATTGCTTACCATTGTAACTTGAAGTGTTATTTCCATTTTGCAAGTATATAGTCTTTACATTGAGCACTGTTTATAAGGCACTAGTTTCTCCTCTTTACTTTTGTTGAATACCATATTGAACTTTAATCGAGTTCGTCTTTTACTTCACTCATCAACTTTCATACTTGCTAATTTTAAATCAAGTGGCCTATGAGAAGTAATTGCCTTGTCCCTAGTCTCCTAGAACTTATTATCTTCAACAAGTTTCCCTTTACAAATCATCCTTAGGGACCACCCCCCTTAGCCTAGGAGACAGCTTAAAAGGAGAGAGTTGGGATTAGCTGACAGCGCCTTCTCTGAGCTTTGCCACCAAGGCCACACCTACTGGGGTTGAAGATTTTTCCCACATTAAACATAGGTATGTAAGTGAGGCAGCGAGAAGTCTTCCTTCACTTTGCACATGTGAACTCGAACCTGCAATTTCAAAGTTGTACGAACCAATCAAGAGAAGATTGGATGTGTGTATGATGCCTACAAGTGATGTGACATGTGGTCTATTTATATGTGGTTGATGAGGATGAATTTCCTTTCGCAGGTCGACTTGTACTTTTGAGAAGATTTGGGTGTCATATTAAAACAATATTTTTCCTTTTGCAAATTAAATTCTTCCAAGGGCTAGTAGGGTCTTCTCCAAATGAGAAAGGCTTCCCAAAGGAAGGAATTTCTCCCTAAGCTACCAAATTTCAACAATCAAGTGGGGTTGTTGATGTGTCTGGATCTTTGCATAGTCCTTCACCTAAGTTATTTGTTAGGGTCCAACCCTTACTCCTTTATCTATGTAATAAGCCCAAGGGACCTAGTCAGAGTCATAGTTAGTTAGTTAAGTCAATAAAGCCCATAAGCGGTTATCCACAATAATAATAATTGTAAGTAGTTGACCCAAATTATAGAAAAGGGACCACAATTAGTTATAAATGGGCCATAGTTAATAAATAAACTAGTTAACCTATGTTATGTAATGGACCACTAGTAGTTAGGGTTTTGGATGTCCTTAAGCTATAAATAGTCTTAGATAGTAGGGGAAGAATCATGGAGTCTTATTGTAATTGAGCTCCATTCTATTGGAGGTTTCCCCCTCGAAGAGGCAAGTGAAAATTGTATTTTGCTTATGAATAATAAAATATGTTTGCAGCTAATCTCATTTCATGTGATATTTTTGTGTTTTAGGCCATATTGTTTTACATTTCTGGTATTTTGGTTTTCTTGTAGGTCAAGTGCCTAACATTCTTCACGGATAGCGCTACTACCTCCAAGACGAAACTTGTGTCCACACCTATAGTGATTGATGCGCTTCCACATGCCACATCTACGTCTATCCCTATGACCACAGGTCCTGTCCATATTATGTCCTTTGATAACTCGTTCTCCTAATTTTGGCAAAATATTCACAGGAGCCCTTTCCCTCCATTTAGTCAATTCATGGTTACCTCCACATCATAGACCATCTCATCTCCGTTCACATTGACCATAGGTTCTCATTTAGTCATGTCTAGTATTCCTATGTCCAATGTTGGAGGGTCGAACTTCTCATTTACATTTGGTTCCTTGGGCCCTACAATGAGTACCAGTATCTCAGTAGGGGGTACGATTATACGTAATAATGGATTTCCTTATGGTTGGAATCCCTTCACTACGTCCGTGTCATCCTCTAGCATGGTTGGGGGTAGGTTCCTTTCTATTGGCTAGATAAAATGTCATCTCTTCTCCTTGTACATCTTTCTTTCCAGTTTCGTTCATACCCTTAGATCTTCGACCTTACACAATAGATCTGTTTTTCTCTCCCTCTCTTTTGATTTATATAGCAGTGGCTTGTGCACTCCCACATTTAATCAATGCTTTTATACGCAGTCCCCACAAACTTTGCCTATATAAAATGTCATCTCTTCTACTTGTACATCCTTCCTTCCATTTTGTTCATATCCTTAGATCTTCGATCTTAAATAGTAGGTCTGTTTTTCTTTCTTCTCTCTTTTGATTTATATAGCAGTAGCTTGTGCACTCCCACATTTCATCAATGCTGCTGTACACAGTCCCAGTGACCTACATTTGTGGTCATTTGTAGGATATCAATAGAATTATATTATCTGATATATATTTTTCCAATTCTCTCTCTCTTGTACCATCTAACAGTCCATTATCTCACAAAACCTGTAAAAATTCTTGGGTGGAAACGTTCCCTTAAATGAAATAGAAGCATCTTCCAACACCAAACAATCTAAATGGTAATACCTGTTTAACTACTAATATATGAAAACAAATACATTATAAATGATGTTTGACAGCTAGGTAAATTCCCTTCAGTGTGTCAAAGAATAAACCTTATCCTAAAGGCTAAAACTTATCTGAATACATATTTCAGTTTTCAATCAGTAACACATTTTAAAATGCAAATCTGGATGTCATTTTGCTTCAGTTAAAAATATAGTCTGCCTAGTGTAAAAATGAGCAGGAACTTAGAATTGCAGAATTAAACTTACCTCCACTCTTTTGGGATTCTGCTATTACATGAAGACCAAGGGTTGTTTTTCCCGATGCCTCTGGCCCATAAATTTCAACAACACGACCCTACAAAATATTTCAATTAGACCATGTGATTGTGTTCCTTGTCAAAAAAAACGAAATACAGAAACATTCTAAAAAACTGAGTAGTTATGTACAAGCACAAAATAATGTATTACTCTTTTAGACTTATTATAAACATCTGTCTTGATATTAAAATTCGTTCTCACAATTCAGTAAATTTTCATATTGTAAGCTTTGTTCGACCAAAACGAAAGAAGAGAAAATGGAAAAAGGCAGAAATGCAGCTGCTAGCATATACCTTGAATAAAAACTATGCAATGATAACCGAAAGGACAAAATTATACCATGGATATTCCCCGCAGTCTCAGTATTAAAATTTTATATGGAATTGTAATTCTTATCCCCTTCAATATGTACAGCCCCACATCAACTATATTTCCCATGAGGTAGATAGTCCACAAAATATGTAATAATCACAAAATTGTTAAGTTATGGTATGTTCTATGCCTAGAGCAATTTACTTCAATTTCTTCTTATTAGCCCAATGTCAATTTCACAATTTAACAATCACATTAACATTAAGTAAAATGTTGATAGAACATAAATAAATCAACAGAAGACAAGCCAGGACAAGAGACACCAAATGTGGTGGCTAGCCAAGGACAAACCCCAATATGGGGAAACCCTTTGATCAATTCTTCTATATTCTTCAATAATTCAGCACAAAGAGAGAGATAGTACAATATCACAAATATGATATTTTTATATCAGCAAAGTCAAAGCTAGTCAAACAGTTCCGATTTGACCTTTAGTCAACCTTGAAAAACTCGGTCTTCAACAGAAAACATCAGTAGCCCAAAACAGCCCTCAATCAACAGTCAAAACAGCAGTCAACAAATCAGCAGCCTGCGGTCAGCCCTAACCAGTCAACGCTGGTCAACTATTTGGTCAACACAGCACCCAAACAGCATGCACAGGTCAATGCTTGGTCAACGCATCAATGCTTGGTCACCGCATCCTCCAACAGCCCTGCACCTTGGTCATTGAAGCCCAGAAAAGTCAACACTGCCCTAGAAAACAGTCAATGCTGCCCTACATAGAAATTTCGTCCTTCTTCTTGCATGTGTGAGAGAGACTGCTCCTATGCTGGCCCAATGAGATTATGAGAGAGAAGATGAGTGTTGAGATGAAGTGGAATAATGCCACAAGGTATCTTCCTTTTATATGAATCATTGAGGTTAAGCTGTGGGTGTGCCACACACTTTATCTTGCTGGCCGACCTTGACAAATTGTTAAGAATTTACAAATAAATTCATATCTCCATAAATACATGTCGGAATCGAATGATCGTTAGATCAATCCTACACCTCTCGACAAGAGGAATCCAATAAAAATATCAGCTGCCATAAATAAGATGACCCACATGGAGTTTGGCCCTAGTTGCCAATTTTAACACTCCCTCTTAACTAGGGAGAACTCCATATGCTAATCCATCTGACCGTCGGTACTCTCTGCCATCAAAAATGCACTACCTGCACTGCTCTGCTCTGCGCTATTGAACTATGAAGAAAAAGAAATGCTTGAGGATTTATCATACCATCCTCTACTGACCCGCAGTTAGTCCCAGATAAAAGAGAGTGCTCAATAGCGCTCTTACTGACCCGAAGTCAATCTCAGAGAGTGTGTCATACCACTCTTACTGATCCCAGATCAGTTCCAACAGAGAGTGAGTTATATCACTCTTACTGACCCGAAGTTAGTTCCAATTGATCCCAAATCAATGTTGGTCATCCTAGCATAGGGAGTACGCTAGATACATGATGCGTCCATCGGTAATACTATGGTCCCTATCATCATTACCCTACTCATTGGCCAAATGAGAGGTACTTCCCATGAGTCCCAGACTGCATGGGTAGGATGCCTCGGCAGGAGAAGGATGAAACACTCATCCTGCCTACAAGTCACCACGGAATATCACAGGTGAAGGCTAAACCATCCACCTTGTACACAGTGCACCACTAGGGGAGGGTGAGTCGTCCTATGGTCGCTTGTCGCTCCAAGAAGTACCCCAAGCCCCCAGAAGCTCCCAGAGCTCAATGCATGCATCATACAGGACCCTCATAAGAGGGTCTCTCAACGACTCCAAGTCATTCTCCGAAAGTCAAGAATTTGACCTTTCCTAGGGGCTTTGTCAGAATGTCAGCGACCTGCTCATCTATACCAATATGATGGAGCCTTATTTCTCCTCCTTGTACCTGATATCGATATGCTTGGATCGATCATGAAATACGGGATTCTCAGATAAACGAATCCCACTCTGGTTGTCACAAATGATCGCGATAGTATCCAATGTATGTCCAAACAGCGGACTGAAGAGCTTCCGCAACCAGACAGCCTCACAAGAGGCCATTCTCGCAACAATGTACTATGCCTCAGTGGTGCTCAAAGCCACCGACTCCTGCTTCCTTCTCATCCAAGATATCGAGGGAATACCCAAAGAGAAAAAGCACCCAGAAGTGCTATTTCGGTCCACCACACTGCCTGCCCAATCAACATCGGTATATCCATGTAGCCTCACATCTCTAGCATTGTATCTCAACCCATGAGTGATTGTGCCCCGAAGATATCTTAAAAGATTCTTGGCACCAATCCAATGTGAGTGGTGAGGCTCAACCATATATTGGCTCAACGTGTTGACTGCAAAACATATATCCTAACGGGAGTTAACCAAGAACATCAATGCTCCTATGAGTTAACGATACTCAGTAGCATTTCCCAAAGCGGGTCCGGCAGCACTACCGTAGTCACACGCTTGCAGTATACCATACCGAATCTCTCCAATATCTTGATTCTTCACCACGTATTTTCCTTGAGATAAATCTCCCGTGGCTTCTGCCAGACTTCCATCCCTAGGAAATAGTGCATCAATCCTATGTCCTTCATCTCAAATTCGGAAGCCAATTCCCTCTTACATTTGTGAATGAGAAGGTCTACACCTGTCAGAAAGAGGTCGTAAACCTACAGCACTAGTATGAGAGGCTTATCATCCTCAACCTTAAAGGTTTCGATCGACTTCACTCCTCGTGAATCCCAACTTCATCAAGTAGCTATCAATCCTCTCATACCAATCTCGGGGTGCCTGCTTCAGCCCATACAAAGCTTTCTTCAACCTGCATATGTGAGATTCCTGATTATGGATCTCAAACCCCTCGGGTTGTTCCACATAGACTTCCTCTTTAATCGAACCATGCAAGAACGCAGTCTTGACATCCATCTGATGTAGGTTCCATCCTTGCGAAGCAGCAAGGGCTATGATCGAGAGGATGGTGGTGTATCAGGTGATAGGTGCAAATTTCTCGTCATAGTCTATACCTTCCTTTTAAGAGAATCCTCGAGCAACAAAGCGAGCCTTATACTTTTCAGCACTCCCATCAGCTCCATGCTTTATTTTGTAAAGCCACTTTGAGGTGACAACTGTTTTATCCTGGGGTTTGGGGACCACATCCCAGACATCATTCTTCATGATGGACTCATATTCCTATTTCATAGCATCCTTCCATACTCGATGCTTCATGGCTACATCGAATGATGAGAGCTCATTTTGAATGATCGTGCTCATAATGGTCAAGTATCCCTGATACCTGGTCGGCTTCTTACTTTCACGGAAAGTCCCTCTAGGAGCAATGTCTCCTTCGGCATCATCAAGTGTCCCCCTAAGCCATGAGGGCCTCTTCCTGGAAAAGGAAGGCTCTTGCGGAAGGGGATCAATAAGATCCATAGGTTCTTCCACATCGGGCATCGTCTCATCTTCCTTCTCATCCAGTTTCCTAGTGTCAGCTTCTTTCATTTCCCTTAGAATATGAAGATTGTCAACCTTACTAAGAGCCATATCTTCATCAAAGGTGACATCATGACTAATCTCGACTTCCCTTTGACTAGTCACGTAGACTCTATAGCCCTTAGAATTTTCGCTATAGCCCACGAAGATTCCCTTCTTTCCAGATGCACCCAATTTATTCCTTTTCTCTTTCCGCACATAAAAATATACGGGACTTCCAAAAATTCTAAAATGAGAGAAATCAAGTTTCTTGCAAGTGAACATCTCTTCGGGATCCTTGGAACTCAATGCTTGATGAGGGCATCGTCTTTGAACATATACATAGGTATTCGCAGTTTCGGCCCATAGAAACTTCGGAAGCCTTTGATCATGGAGCATAACACGAACAGCTTCCACAATTGTACGATTCTTCCTTTCTGCGACACCATTTTGCTCAGGGGTTTATGGTGTTGTGGTCTCCCTCTTAATGCCATCCTCTTTGCAAAAGTCACGGAACTCATTGGATTCATACTCGGTCCCATTATTAGTCCTTAAGATCTTGATCTTCTTCTCGGTTTGATTCTGGATCAAGGCTTTGACGTGACGAAACCAAGAGAACACTTCATCCTTCTTTTTCAAGAAGTATATCCACGTCTTGTGAGAATAGTCATCTGTAAAAGTGAGATAATATAAATAACCTCCTAAAGAGTTCACGAACATCATAACAGATGTCGAAGTGAACCAATTGCAAAATATAGGAGGTCTTGCTATGGCTTGAGGGGAATGGTCCCCTTTTGAGCTTTCCTTCGGCACATCCCAGACATACACCTTCATGAACTATTTTGAACTCGGGCATCCCTATCACCATTTGTCTCACATTGGGTAGAGCCTTATAATGAAGTGTTGAAGTTTCTAATTTTACTTAGTTAGAAACCCTCCATGCACTTTATCTGATTTATTCCTACCTACTTGTTATTTTCTTTTATAAGTTATTTATAATGTAAATACTAAAAATAAACATTAGTGCATGCTCAACATATTATAGATCAGCAACTAAAAGAAACAAGAACAAACACACCACATGACACCATTATTTTTGGACTAATGTCCCTGGAAAAACGCAATGTGGGAAAACTGGTGCAGCTATCTGAGGGTTTTCTGATTAAGAAATATCAGAGTACAATCTGGGTGCCGAAACTGGCCTACCCAACAGAGAATTTCCTTGGCAATAATACCTCTTTGTTTCTGACAAATCTACTAGTTGAAACACCGGATAATCCTTTCGACAGCTACTCAACACCAATCTACCCCAGAAGCCCCAGCATCTGCCCAATCTAGACTGTGTCAGCCTCTCCTAGCCCAGCATTAGTCCTACATCAGCCTATCTTGGCCTGCGTCAGCCCAAGGAGTCCCTGTGTCAGCTCTCTAAGCCTCTGCATCAACTATGCTGGCCCCTTTGGTGCTCTGCGCAGCACTTAGCTGCCTCTACGTGGCCCTGCGTGAGCACTGGCTATTCCTACGTCTCTCTCTCTCGCTGCTCTGTTGCTATCCCAGCACTATCTCTGTCTCTTTGTACTCAATGCCCCTCTGTTGTTCTCCTAATCACTTATTCTATCTCTCTTAGCAAACCCCGCTCTAGAGAATAGAATGATTGATCACTCTGGTGTCCTCTCCAAGTGACCCTCAAGCCTCCTCTTATACTCTTCCTGTTGACATTTCAACGTCCGAGATTAAGTCTCTAATCAACGGCTAAGATTAGATCTGGCTTGCTCCATGTCTTTTGGACCATTCTAACACAAATTCATATTAATACACATTAATAGTTTATTTTCCCTAAGTTTAGACTTAGGGACTCCATTAAAAATATTAATTATTTTAATATCTCCTAATCTGTTTAGAATCTGCCCAAACCCTGTCTGGGTATTGGAGATCTCATGTGCCCCAGCGTTCCACCAAATTTTGTGGCTAGAGCACATTCGATGCTACCCCAAATCAACACTCCTTAGCGAGGACTGTGCTCTAACAATACTCCTCACTAAGTATTACTCTAATCATCCGAAATCGGTACTTGTGTTGATGCTAGGACTTCTTGCCTAACATCCTCTGCACTGCTGCCCATGGTTCTACCACTGCCACTGTTGCATCTGTACGACAGCTCCCTCTGCATCCATGCTGCTACTGGTCCTTTCTCCCAGCACTGCACCTCCTCTCATCATGTTGCATCGTGCTACCTACAGCTGCACTGCAACTTAGTTACTGAGAAAAAAGTAATTGATCTCCCAACTGACCTCCCTGTTGAGCTAGAGACACCCACTAATGCTGAAGCTCCCTTTACCGCTGACAAGTGCTCCCTCTCTGACCTCTGCGCTGCTACAACAACTCCCTGCATCTCGCACCGTTGCACACCTCTCTATGTCGTCCTGCAATGGTGCAACACTCCTGTGCCTCTTACATTGCTGCAGCTTGCTAGCTCTGCGTTGTCTCGGGACACCCGCACTATAGCTCTCTCTGTCACTCCATCTACATCCGTCTCTACCCAACCCAGCCAGTCCTGCGACTCCTCAACGGGGCTCTCGTAGCAAGGTCTAATCCAAGAGGCTGGGTACCTCGAGGATCTTGCCCCTCATCACCTGTAGTCCTCCTGACTACAGCTCGATGTCTCCCCACTTCCGCTCAAGTGGTGCGTGTGCACTCATGGCACAGTCATCGTCTATCAACACTTCCTTCTCTACCCGTGTTGGCGTTGCCTCAGTCTCGGAAGACACTCCCTTACTCTTCTTCCTTGGACACTAGGTCACATAGTGGAAGCACTTGATCTCCCCACAGTGAAAGCACTTGATCTTGGAGAGATCTTTCTTCTTCTGCTTTTCCTGCTTTCCCTCAGATGCTAGGCCCACATCTTCCTCCTCCTGCTTGATTTTGATCCCCTTGCTGCTACTACCCATCTTCGACTGTCGTCTAATCTCTTCCTGGCGAAGAGCTGCCCACATCTCGTCCCAAGATGGAAGTCTCCCTCTGCCCAATATACTGTGGACAAACACTTCCCAGTCTTCTGAGACAGCATTCAAGGTTGTCCTCACCATTAGCTCTTGATCCGGTGTTGCCCCAATAGCAGTCAACTGATCTTGGATCTCATTCAGTCCTCCGAGGAAGGTGTCAATCGATTGTCCCTTCTTCATCTAATACGACCTCATCTGATTCTGGAGCAGCATTCTTCTCTGCAATGAAGTATGTTTATACAGCTTCTTGAGAGCCTCCCACATCTCAAATGTCATTTCCTTCTCAGCTATATGTGGTACCACATGATCCTTGACCCCGTCAAGGATAATGCACTTGGCCCTCGCCATCGCCTCCTCGTATCTGTCATTATCACTGGGGTCGACTAGGACAACTATTACCTTCAAGGCGAAATTCTTGACACGATCCTTGTCAAGCACTGATAAGATTTTGGCCTTCCAGACTATGAAGTTCGATGCTCCGTCCAGTCTATCCTAGTCTCTTACCCCGTGTAGTGCCATGATACTCCTCTACTTCCCTTCTCGAAGTTCTCTGTTCAGCTCCTCTCAGTCTCTAATTCCCATCTAGAAGTTCTCTTCTGGACTCCCTCTAAGTCTTGATTTCTCTCCTGGAAATCCTTTTGCTGCTTGTCAAGATGCCCCCTACTCTGATTGTCTAGTGCAACTGAACTACTGATCCAGGTTCCTTGGCTAGAAACCCTATGTAACAACTCCTCTAGCCCTGCTCCATCAGGTATTTTTCTGACTATAGTACCTCACTAGCTCCACTCTGCAAAATTCCTGCAGCCTTCTAGACCCCAGCGACTTCCTCTCTGTGAACTGCGTCAGCCCCTCTCTGCCTCATGCTAGCTGCATCACCCCAGATGGATCTAAGTCAGCCCTTTGGCCCTCTGCGTCAGCAACACTGGCCTTTATAGGGCTCTGCGCAGCTCCCGACTTCCTCTGTGTAGCCCTGGCTAGCTCTGCGTCACACTCCTTGGCTTTTGCGTTGCTAGAAACAGCTTTTGTCACCTCAGGACAACTGTTTTCTACTGCTATTGCTTCGCTCGATTGATGTCTTTTAGTCCTCCTGTGATCTGCAACCTCCCTCTGATACCATGTTGAAGTTTCTAATTTTACTTAGTTAGAAACCCTCCATGCATTTTATCTAATTTATTCCTACCTACTTGTTATTTTCCTTTACAAGTTACTTCCAATGTAAATACTGAAAATAAACACTAGTGCATGTTCAACATATTACAGATCAGCAACTAAAAGAAACAAGAACAAACACACCACATGACACCATTATTTTTGGACTAATGTCCCCAGAAAAACCCAATGTGGGAAAACCGGCGTAGCTATCTAAGGGTTTTCTTATTAAGCAATATCAGAGTACAATCTGGGTGCCAAAACTGGCCTACCCAACAAAGAATTTCCTTGGCAGTAATAGCTCTCTGTTTCTGACAAATCTATTGGTTGAAACCCCGGATAATCTTTCCAACAGCTACTCAGCACCAATCTGCCCCAGAAACCCCAGCGTCTACCCAATCTGCACTGAACCAACCTCTCCTAGCCCAGTGTTGGCCTTGCGTCAGCCTATCTTGGCCTGCGTCAACCCCAGGAGGCCCTGCATCAGCTCCTTAAGCCTATGCGTCAACTATGCTGGCCCCTCTGGTGCTCTACGCAGCACTTAGTTGCCTCTACGTGGCCCTGAGTGAGCACTGGCTGCTCTTGCGTCTCTCTCTCTGCCCGCTGTGCTGCTATCCTGGAACTATCTCTGCCTCTGTGTCTCTCTATACTTAATGCCCTTCAACTACTCTCCTGATCACTGATTTTATCTCTCTTAGCAAACCCTGCTCTAGAGAATAGAATGATTGATCACTCTGGTGTCCTCTCCAAGTGACCCTCCAGCCTCCTCTTATACTTTTCCTGTTGGTATCTCAATGGCCGAGATTAAGTCTCTAATCAACAGCTAAGATTAGATCTAACTTGATCCATGTCTTTTGGACCATTTTAACACAGATTCATATTAATACACATTAATATTTTATTTTCCCTAAGTTTAGACTGAGGGACTCCATTAAAAATATTAGTTATTTTAATATCTCCTGATCTGTTTAGAATCTGCCCAAACCCTTTCTGAGTATTGGAGATCTCATGTGCCCCAACCTCTCCACCAAATTTCGTGGCTAAAGCACATCCGATGCTGCCCCAAATCAACATGAAGGTGGGCAAACATCTGGTGCCATAGATCAGATTAAAGATATGTGTCGCAAGACACGACTCCCAACAGACTTCCTCCAGCTTGATATAAAGAGTCAACTCGAAACCCAAGAGTGAAAGCATCTTTAAAATCCTTTTTCTACATATGTACCTTTCCATCGATGAAGGCCACCTTGTAGCATTTGTCTTCCATTGCCGAAATGGAGACCAGGTTCTTCTTGAGATCAAGTACATATAGGACTTCTTGCAAATGAATTGTGTTACCCTAGTTTAATTGAAGAGTAACATTCCCTACACCCTTTACGGGATAGGTGGAGTTATCCCCAAGAATAATCTCCAAGTTGGTCTCCTTCTCTATCAGATTAGAGAGAGCTTCCTTGTAAGCAGTGAAGTGCCTTGAGGCACCGCTATCAATAAGCGAATTGCCCTACGAGTCCGAAGGAGAGGTAGTGGAGAGGGTCGATATCAGATAATATTCATCTTGCTTACTGTTAACAATATTAGATTCATAGTTGGAGTTTCTTGCCTTCTTAGAGGGTTGACCACTTCCTTGATTTCCGACATTCCTCTTTCCTTTGCCATTGAACCTACCATTCCTTTGATTGTGGTTGGAATTGCCATGGGAGTGATTTTGATCATCGTGATGAGATGTGTCCTTCCTATTTGGACACTCCCTTGCATAGTGGACGAATTTATTGTAAGTGAAACATCTTCCCTTCCTTCCACCTTTCGATCCGGCCTTTCCTTTGGATTTAGACCCGAAATTATTTCTCCTTTTAGCATGAGAGGAGAAAGCAGTGGGGCTGCCTTTAAATGAAGGCATTTCCTGCTCTTCCATCCTTCTCTCTTCCTAAATGCATCTTGCCATCAATTTTTCAAATCCCGAAATTATATTATTGTTGAGAATAGTGGTTCTAAATACATACCATTCAGATGGGAGCCCTCCAAGAGTTGTGATAGTCAGTTCCCTATCAGGAATGACTTCTCTAATCGATAGGAAGCCATTATTGATCTCAATGATACTTAAGAAGTAGGATTGCATATCCTCATCTTTGCTTTTCTTAATTTCAGTTCCTTGTCAGGAAGGACTTCTCCAATCGATAAGAGATCATTATTGATCTCAGTGATACTTAAGAAATAGGATTGCATATCCTCATCTTTGCCCTTCTTAATTTCCTTCTGCTTATTTTTGAGGAACAAAACTTGATTTGCATCACTAACTTTAAACAAGCTTACCAATCTATCGTAGATCTCCTTAGAGGTGTTTAGCTCGGAAACATAGGCCACCAGGCGCTTGTCAATAGAGTCCCTAATGATCTTCTTCGCTTTGACTTCACCCTTAGTGTATTTGTTCATTGTAGCAGTCGGTGCATTTGATGGAGACTTTGTAATTCTGCCTCTCACATAGTCCAACACTTCCTTCTCTTCCAATGTCAGATTGAGAGACATCTTCCATCCATGATAGTCAGACTTCTCATGAAGCTTGTCTTCGGTGGGGAAGTGTGATGAGGAACCCATGAAGTCTTAAGAATTTTTCCAACAGTCTCCGGTGATTGCTCTTACTCTTGCTCTTGCCTAGGCTTTGTCTTCACATCAGCTCTGATACCATGTTAAGTTATGGTATGTTCTATGCTTAGAGCAATTTACTTCAATTTCTTCTAGCCTAATGTAAATTTTACAATTTAGCAATCACATTAACATAAAGTAAAATGTTGATAGAACATAAATAAATCGACAAAAGACAAGCCAAGACAAGAGACACCAGATGTGGCGACTAACCAAGGACAAACCCCAATGTGGGGAAACCCTTTGATAAATTCTTCTATATTCTTCAATAATTCAGCAGAGAGAGAGAGAGATAGTACAATATCACAAATCTGATATTTTTATATCAGCAATAATATATCAGCAATCAGCAAAGTCAAAGCTAGTCAAACAGCTCCAATTTGACCTCTAGTCAACCTTGAAGAACTCAATCTTCAAGAGCAAACATCAGCAACCCAAAACATCCCTCATTCAACGGTCAAAATAGAATTCAACAAATCAGCAGCTTGCGGTCAGCCCTAACCATTCAATGTTGGTCAACGATTTGGTCAACGCAGCACCCAAACAATGTGCGCAGGTCAATGCTTGGTCAAAGCATCCTCCAACAGCCCTGCACCTTGGTCAACACAGCCCAAAAAAGTCAACATTGCCCAGAAAGTCAACGATGCCCTAGGAAACAGTCAACGCTTCCCTAAACAAAAATTTTGTCCTTCTTGCACATGTGAGAGAGACTGCTCCTCGTTGGGCCAATGAGATTAGGAGAGAGAAGATGAGTGTTGAGATGATGTGGAATAATGCCAAAAGGTATGTTCCGTTTATATGAATCGTTGAGGTTAAGTTGGGGGTTTGCCACACACTTTATCTTGCTGGCCGACCTTGACAAATTGTCAAGAATTTACAAATAAATTCATATCTAGATAAATACGTGTCGGAATCGGATGATCGTTAGATCAATCCTACACCTATCGACGAGAGGAATCCAAGAAAAATATCAATTGCCATAAATAAGATGACCCACATGGAGTTTGACCCTAGTTGCCAATTTTAACACTCCCTCTCAACTAGGGATAACTCCATCTGCTAACCCATTTGACCGTCGGTACTATCTCTGCCATCAAATGCACTGCCCTGCACTGCTCGACTCTGTTCTGCTCTGATGAACTATGAAGAAGAAGAAATGATCGAGGATGTATCATACCATCCTCTACGGACCCAAAGTCAATCCCAGATAAAAGAGGGTGCTCAATAGCACTCTTACCGATCCGAAGACAAACCCAAAGAGTGCCATACCACTCTTACTGATCCCAGATCAATTCCAATATTAAAATTCATTCTCACAATTCAATAAATTTTCATATTGTAAGCTTTGTTCGACCAAAAAGAAAGAAGAGAAAATAGAAAAAGGAAGAAATGCAGTTGCTAGCATATACCTTGAATAAAAACTCTGCAATGATCACCAAAAGGACAAAATTATATGTACAACCCCACATCAACTATATTTCCCATGAGGTAGATAGTCCACAATATATGTAATAATCACAAAATGAATGGAAGATGACTAATAGTACCGGTCGCCTCAAAATACAGCAAATCTTGTAAAATGTCTCACAAAGCATAAGCCAGACTAAGTCACAACAATGAGGTGGATGCCACTGTCACTTCAGCAATCCACCTGCTGCTGTTTACTGGAATTTCACTACACGAGGGGCTTTGCAGTTTAGGTCACCTAAAGGATACTCTAGGTCTAGGGTACAAAGGTGACACTTCAATAGGCTTATCCAAGGTACTCAAGCGTAAAACAAGTCTTAATTCTATTAGATAGAGAACAACATACCTGTGAAGCAGCTTATAGATATGGACTTGTAGCCTAGGGTTTTCATTGTATCCTTCAATATTAGCCCAACTAGGCATACAAGAGAGACCAAAGGTTTGCTTTAATGATATAATTGACAACGGGAAACACAAACCTTCAAGTGACCCTAAGTTGAAGCCTTAGCGCAAAATTAGGATCTTTCTAGTCCTAGAATTGCCTAGGATTGATGACATCAGCCTTAACGAGGGACCTCCAACCATGCAAATTGTGAGATTTTGATGTTTTAAGGCTCAGCAAGGTAGAACAACCTTCAATCAGGGCAATGTTCATGCCCTTGTTGAATTCGGCCTCGAACCCTAACCCTATTAACTTGCCTTGAAGGGCCAAAATTCTAAGAGATAGGTAAAAAGGTAAGATTTTATGATTTTTGACCATCAATATGGATGCTAGTGCCTTCTATCTACTTGGTTGATGGAGTCTTAAAGGAATTTAACCATGGAAACATCAAATCCTTGAAGGGAGTAAGGAGGAAAACCGTTGGTTTTCACTTGCTAACCCTAGCTATCACTTTATATGGGGATAAATTTACTAGAGAAAAGTTCAATAGGAGATTCTCTAGGGAAGTTCCAAGACACAAATTGAATGATGCAAAAAGTAATCAAGTATTTCATATAAACATAACATTTAGACATGAACATAGAAAAAACCGACAACATTACACACAATAATTATAAAATATATTCAATAAAAAGGTACTCATAGTATATCCAAGAAATAAGCTTGTTTTATCCCAAAATGACGTCTCCACAACAAGCACTAGTTTTCAATACATAAATATCCACAAAAGATCACATCTCCACAAGGTAATGAAGTACAGAAGGCCAGGAAGTAATCTCTAAGAGAGATTGAATCCTCCACAAGTGATAATGAACAAATGAGCAAGGTGACTCTCTATTTATATGAGGTCTACCTCAATTTCTAGCTAAAATCCCCTACACAAGTTTGATTTTTGAGTGGACAAAAAGTAAATTAGGATTACAAACCAACCCACTAGCTTTACAACATAATTTTCCAATATAAGCCCACATGTGTGACCTTAGGGCTAAAAATGTGATGACGTCATGCCCTTTTTGGGCTCCAAATGCCCCATCAAGCCAAAGAGAAGGTTAAGAATGCCTTCAAGCATCATGATCATGCTCTATTTGAGGAAAACCCCCAAATCATGCATCAAATCAGCTCCAAGGGTCCAAAATCCAATTGTAGGTGTTGTCAAAATTTCAAGTCTAAAATCCTTTTGCAACAACTGGAATTAATTCTTTTAATTGTTAATTATTTAAAAATTTATTTGCTACGGCAAATATCGAATAAATCACACTGCAACCTTCACAAACAAAACTATGGAAAACAATAGCATTGGAAACTGAGAAATATTCTAGCACACACACACACAAAATTAACACACTTATTTTTGGACAAATGTCCCCAGATAAACCCAACTTGGGAAAACTGGTGCAGCAGTTGAGGGTTTTATATTATTAAACAACAGTGAAATTCTAAGTACAATTTATGGATGCCAAACAAACAATATAATCAGAAAAACTAGTTGAAATATCTATGAGGCAATACCTCAACACCACGCCTAATCGTGCTCCGACAACTGACAAAATTGGCCATTCAATAGCCTCTATGTGAGCCTCTATGCAATGCTTGTGCAGACCCCAACATGCTAAACCCGGAACTGCAAGGAAAAATGATGTCCTAGCTGACTCGGCCTCTGGGAGAAACTCTCTTGGCCTCCTGGAGAATTTTTAGACTAACAACAACTGAATTTCTCTTTCCTTGAGCAAAATCAATCTCCCTCTAAAGCCTTTTGCACTACCTCTATTCAGGTCCACTGGGAAATACGACCCTTTTTCTACTGACTCTCCGGATATAGAAAAACGTTCCTCCAGGCTCATTATCCCTACCCCTCTCTGTCTCTGCTTCCTTCTCTGGCTCGAACTCTTCTGGATGTTGCCTCTGGAAAATCAAACTGCCTAAGGAAATCGATCTCTTTTGTGTGTGTTGTCCATCTACCCATTGACTTCTTATAATCTTCTGTCGGGACTCCAACAACCAAGATTAAAACTTACTCAAGGCCTAAGATCATATTTGGGTCGATCCGTGTGAGTTTCTAAATGATTCACACTTTATCTCAATTAATATTGATTAATTAACCCCTTTTCCTAAATTTAGACTTACGAAATAATTAAAAATAGGCTAATAATCTAATTGAGACACTTTTATGTGGAATTTCCATAAACTATTTCTAGATTATGGACAACTCCTGTGTTTTAGCCTCTCCACAAAGTTTTGAGACTAGAACACCTCTGATGCTACAAAAAACTAACACTCCCTCTTAGCGAGGAAGGTGTTCTAGAGTTGCACCACTGCTGCTACAACACCCTATCTCTATATCACCTTCTATCATGATGTTGACATCTCGCCACCATGACTACCTACCACTGCCCACCAACCACTATGCAACTCTGATGTTGCATCTACGTTGTTGCTAACACAACCATGTTGCTACCAACTTCGTATCTGCACTGCAACTCCCTCTCATACGTTGTTGTTGCAACTGCAACTACTGCAACTGAGAAGCATCCTAAACATTGAATCAATTGTGTCTGTTGTAGCTTGCATATGTCTCCTGAATTTTTACTACTACTAGATATTGCATTGTCCACTGAAGAATTTGCGTTGTCGTTGACCCTGCTCTATGCCACCCTGCACTGCTGCCAACACTGCACTGCGCTCCTCAGCGCCTTACTGCTACAAGTCTGCAACTGTAACTCTAGAATCTGATTGCATCTACTGACATCGATCCATCCTGCTACTGAATATTGTGGTACCCTGTAGCAAGGTAATGATGCATGAGAAGGATACCTCACTAGACCCTACCCAAATCTACAACTCTAGGACTATAGCTCCATATCGCCCCACCTCACTCCTTGAGGTATAGTTGCACACATTGCAAAATCCTCCTCCAGCCTAGAGGGTGACTTATCAATCTCAGAGGACGTTGCTGCCTAGTCATGCTTCCCCTGCACTTCTCCCTAAGAGGACACTGCGTACTGTAGTGGTCGAACTCGCCACATCTGAAGCACATGACCTTTGACAAGTCCTTCTTCTTCTTTTCCCCTTGTCCCTAGCTCGCACCCTTTTATGCAAGAGCCACATTCTACGCTTCACTATTCGATCCCTTGCTGCTGCTACCACTAATGGTGCTCTTTCCTAGAGCCTTCCTCAACTCCTCTTGATGTAGGTTGGACTACATCCTGTCCCAATTAGGAAATGTGTCTCTTCCCAAGATATTTTGTACAAACACTTGTCATTCCTGTGAGATAATGTTCAATGCCAACCGTACAAGCATCCTGATGCTCCTCAGCTTCTCTTGTAGGAACATTTTCCTCTGCTCGGAAGTACTCTGATATAGCTCGAAGAGAGCGTCCCACATTTCCTTGGTTGTACCTTTGCCTGCCACATGTGAGACTAAATGATCTCAGACTTCATCCAAGATCATTCACTTCACCTTCGCCATTTCTTTTCTATACTCCTTTAGCCAATCAAGGTCTTGGGGTACTACCACCACATTCTCTACATAAGCTTTTAGGCCAAATTCATCTAGAAAGAAGGACATCCTAGCCTTTCAAATGACATAGTTGGAGGCTCCCTCAAATCTATCATGATATCTAAGCTCAATTGTGGCCATCTTGAATCTAATCTGGAAACTCCCTCTTCCTCTGCTCAGTTGTTGAATCTGCTATTCGCACTCCCTACTAGAGTGAGAAAATATGCTCACAGCTATTGCCAATTTGTAACTGGAAAAAACGGATTTCTTGTCTAGAAACCCTCTAAGAGAAATTTCCCTCAATGTGTGGTATTTCTCTTCCAACCTGCATTGATTTTGCTACTACAAATTGTTGCAAAACCCTTTGCGCCCAGACAAGGAATCTGCTCAAGGAAAATCTGAGCTGCTATTGCTCCCTCTACCTGTTGGAATCACTATTTCAAACAATTTGGATTTCCTGCCACCCTGCAACTGAAAATTGAACCCTTGCCCAATAATTTGTATTACCTGGCTAAGCACTGGACAGTGCCAGAAAATTTTGGCACCCTGCTCCCTCTGAACAGCAAAATTCTCTTCTTCCGACTCTGAGCTTCCCTTCTGTCAAACTCGCTCTAATACCATGTGAAAATTTCAACTCTAAAATCCTTTTGCAGCAACTGGAAGTAATTCTTCTAATTGTTAATTACGTAACAATTTATTTGTTATGGCAAATATTGAATAAATGACACTACAACCTTCACAAATAAAACTATGGAAAATAATAGCACTGGAAACTGAGAAATATTCTAGCACGCACACACACACACAAAAATTGACACTTATTTTTGGACAAATCTCCCCAGAAGAAATCAACTTTGGAAAACCGGTCCAGTTGCTGAGGGTTTTATATTATTAAGCAACAATGAAATTCTAAGTACAATCTATGGATGCCCAATTGGAAATCCAATCAGCAAAATTGACCGAAATATATGTGAGGAAAATGCCTCAACAACACTCCTGATCCTACTGCGACAACTGACAAAATTGGCCAGTGGTACAGCCTCTGCGCAGTGCTTGCACAAACCCCAACTCGCACCTGAAACTACAAGGAAAAATAACGTTCTAGCTGACTTTGCCTCTGGGAGAAATTCGTTGGGCCTCCTGGAGAATTCCGGACCAACAGCTATTGAATTTCTCTTTCCTTCAACAAAATCGATCTCCCTTTGAAGCCTTTTGCGCTGCCTCTACATAGCTCCACTGGGAAATACAACCCTTCTATTCCTGACTCTCCGGATCTGGAAAAACTTTCCTCCAGACTCACTGTCCTTGTCCCTCTCTGTCGTTGCTGCCTTCTCTGGCTCGAACTCTTCTGGTTGTTGCCTTTAGAAAATCGAACTGCCCAAGGAAATCAATCTCTTGTGTGTGTGTTCTCCAGCTACCCATCAACTTCTTCTTATAATCTTATGTTGGGACTCCAACGGCCAAGATTAAAACTTAATCAAGAGCTAAGATCATATCTTGGTCGATCTGTGTGAGTTTCTAGATGATTCACATATTATCTCAATTAATATTGATTAATTAACCCCTTTTCTTAAGTTTAGACTCAGGAAATAATTAAAAATAGGCTAATAATCTAATTAAGACACTTATAGGTGGAATTTCAAGAAACAGTTTATGGGTTATGGAGAACTTCTGTGTTTTACCCTCTCCAAAAAGTTTCGAGACTAGAACACCTCTGATACTACAAAAAACTAATAGATGCCACATGTCATCTCTACGGGTTTCATATGAACAATGTGGTGCCTTCTGTCGCTAGCGTTAGGGCTCTATAGGTGCAACAAGCACTCCTTAATCATCCTAAGGATGACCATCCTCATCTCGGCCCTGGATCATGGCATGCCCATCACGTAGTATCAAGGCCAACTTGGGGGCATATTGGGTCCACTGGTACATCATCAGGAATCCTCCATGCTATTTATGAGAACCCCAACATTATGGGTCTTGAGGGTGTTGTGGGATGTACCTCAATTTCTCAAGTCATCATGATGTCCAAAACATAGTATATGGCTTAGGCATCATGTGGAATGGGGTGCCTTCAAGGCCCTTGCTACTCTGGACCACCTAGCAACACCAACTCAAACTCAAGTGAAAGAAACCATTCATTAGGGACTAAGATTATAAATGCAACTAGTGCACCATACTTGAGTGCTAAGGGCATATTAATACTTCAAACCAAGATTACCTTCAAATATCTAACAAGAAGTCCCGTAAAGGTGTTCCCTACCTTTGTAGGGGTGGCTAAGTAATCAACACTATTATGCGCTTCTAGTCCCCAAGGGGAAGTCGCATTGCAAAGGTTAACCCTTAAATCGATAGGTGTTGGTGTAAGTAAGTGGCAATGGAGGGGAAAGACTTCATGGCCAAGAACCATGGCAAGAGGGCCAACTAGTGGGAGTCCACATCCTAAGTGTAGAGATGTAATGGAGGGAGCAATCATGGATTCACATGTTACCCTACTCAACCTGTTTTTTCAACCCCTCTGGTGCACCTTTTACTTCTTTTTTATAATGCTTTGTATTTTGGTGCATAGATTAAGGATCAAAACTTGATCTTTATCACATAGCATTAAGTTTATCGCTCATCAAGGTGGGGACATCAAGGGTTCCTTTTGATGAGATGGAGCATGAAGTACTCAAGAATTGGGTGGTGGCTAATGAGGAGGGTAGAGTTTGTGCTAAGCTTTTGCCCACGCACTAACTTATGTCCTAACCATATTTTGAATTTTGATTTTCTTTTCTTTCATTGTGACCATATTATGCTTTCCATTCTTTTAGTTGCATCAACCTCCAGGGCAATGCTTTCCGATCCTACTCAACAATGTGGATAAAAGAGAGCCAAATACTAATGAACCAATGACAAGTTGGACCGAAAGAATGGAGATGGTATCAAGGGCTAATAATGTGATGTCAAAAGTGTTAAGTATGGCAAAGTGAAAACGAACACGCTACTTCAATCCAACTCTTCCAAGTAGTGCCCCTCCTATAACCCTAACGCCTTAGAGCAGGGCCCATTATACTAGGGCTAAAAATTAACCTCATTGGTAAGGTCAGAGAACAAGTTTATAGTCAAGATTGGTCAATCGTCCAAATAAAAGTACATGTTGAGAGGTAGTCCACATTCATCCAAGAAGAATTTCGAATGGTGAGAGGTGTAGTGACCAATCCAAATGGTGTATGAGTTGGCGTATCATCATCATCAAGCTAATGTGTAAGGTTGTTAAATGGTTGGTTGTCCAATATAGGAGAATTTTTTTCTCCTAGGGGATTACCCATTTTGGTTGGCAACAATACCATGAATTTCCTATACTCATAGCTGATGTAGGACACTATAAGATGCCCACAATTTACACAATTACATAATACACTCACATTCTATAGATAAAAAGAGATACTAAATGTGAGGCACACTTTTTGTTAACTATGGTTCTCACTAACATGCTAGACATGCAAAACATTTAAGAACCAATACATGTATTACATAGTGTCCCATGGGGATGTGTTCCCTAGGGTGGGGAGCACACTCCCCAAGTTTTTCACTCTCGAAACAAGGGTATGCCTAGGGAAATGTTTCCCCACGTCCCCCATTTGGGGAAATTCAGGGAGACGCAAGGGAAACATTTCCCCAATGTGGGGGACGTGTTTCTCGAAAAGGGATGCTTGTGGGCACCCCCCCTGAATTTTGCTTGAAAATAATAATTTGAGTGGGGAAGACTAATATTCAACCCTAGGGTCCTATTAATGCTATGTAATTAATGGTAATGTTAAATTCTTAAAAATTTTAATGTTACCATTAATTGACTCATGATGTTTGAGAGTGGTTCTAACGTCATTGGACGCCATATGGAAAAATCAAAATTTTAGATCCCACTCAAAATGCAATAGACTCAACAGTTTTTAGGATACCAGGATTCGAAGGAATTCAACATTTCCATTGATATCTATCATGTACGAGGGTATGGAACTAGCATTTAATCAATAGCACCAAGCCCTCTATATATCTTGACGTTCGTGGCATAGATTATTAAACTCCTTTGTCATGATCCTAGTAAAATTGTACCTATCATTGAAACAAAAATTTGACTTGACATGTTAAGCTTTTTCTATCTTATTAATGTTTAGAGAGTAATGTTGATGATGATGATCCCAATATACACAATACTTTTGATGATACGCAGGTGTTTTTTGGTAGCATGAACTTTTTTGGATAATAGATGCCATCTAGAGCTTTGTTGACGTATTTTTAGTTCAAATATGCATTGCACTATTAATGTTCCTTTTTCTGGCGTTCCTCATGGCATGGTTAGGATAGAATTTCACGGTTGGAGGCAGATAGGTCAAAGGTGCAGGTTTACTTCATCAACGGCCCAAGGGCTTTTGGAAATATTTCATGGGGTTTTGAGGAGTTTATATGGGATATGATGACATTCACTTGGCGTATTCCATCTTTTACACAACTTGCTTTTCCTTCTGTCACATTCCAACAACTTTCAAAAAACAGGGTAATTATTAGACCTAACTCAGTTAATTACATTTACGGTGGCATTCCGAGAGGAATACTTGACAAAACACCTTAGTGTAATAGCTCGTTGGAACCGGAACAAGAAGATCTACAGGATGAAATGGTTAGAAGTGATTTTCAGTGCCCTAAGGAGGATTGGTGGTCAATTTACCTTTTTCCCACATTAAAAGGAATATTTTAATTGGAATAAAAAGAGGCAAAAGTGCTCAATGATTAAAATAATCATAAAATGGGAGGTTCTAGAGGGGTCCCTTAGATCTATAAAGAGAGGAGGAGGTCATTAGAGGACATCTTGGATTTCATATTACTTCTTGTATGAGAGGTTGAGAACCTGCTTCTCTACTTCATTGGTAGGCCCAAGACGGAAACCCTCGGCTGATTTTGGTGAGAGTGGACGAAAACCCACCTCATCTCCTTGGTGGATTCAGCCAAAGTTCACAAGTGAAATGATTGATTTCAGTTCAGTTTTGAGAGGGTTGATGTAGCATTAGAGCAGATCCTTGAGGCCAGTTCTATCTCAGCGATAACAGTTATTTCGTCATTTCAGCATGTAAAACCCTAGTTTATATATATAATAAAAGCTGAGATTATTTTTGTGCCTTGTATGATTGAATTGCGTGCATTCTTTTGTTCTATTTTACATGGAAATATTTTGTTAATTGAATGGTTATTTTATGAATAATTTTTGGCTAAGCTATATTTCTGCAAAATTAGCAAAATATTTGGTTTGGGACATTACACACTAGGTGCCATTTTGGTTATATGCACTCTTGCTAAATATATTAAAAAGTTAGCATATTTGTGTATAATGGTTTCATATGCATGCACATGAAATTTTACGTTTATATTTTTCTACTTAGAATATATAGGTATTTTTTGGTCAACTAGTTTTTTTGACCAGGTTATTTTTTTTCTAGTTCCTAGTTTTGGGGCCAACCAATTCAATCACCATACAATTTTGATAGCATTGGTTCTGGTTCCGCAAAATCTAGCAGCCTTTGGAGAGGGGAACCTTACAACGCATAAACTAGACCAAAACACAACAATGGGGTAGTGGCCCCCTGTGACCACAACCAAAAACCGCTGCTCTTCCATGCTTATTCTGCAGTGATATTCTTTAAAAAGGAATGTGATTTACTATGTAATTTGCACAATTAATCACTTCTACCCAAAAATTAAGACTCATAGTAATTTGCACAGTTAATTGCTTCTGCCCAAAAATTAAGACTAAGTCCTCTAGATTGAAGCATACAATTAGATGTTTCCTTTAAGGTGTGATTCTTCCTTTCAACTACACCATTTTGTTGTGGAGTATATGGAACAGTATGTTGCAATTGAATTCCATGCTCAGTGCAAAAGTTGATGAATTTGTTGTTAACATATTCTCCGCCATTATTAGATCTTGGCTTAAGAATTTGATATCTAGATTGTTTCTCAACAAAGGCCTTAAAGGCCAAGAACATGTTAAAGACTTCACTCTTGAGTTTTAAGAAGTACACCCAAGTGCGTCTGGAGAAATCATCAATGAAAATTAAGAAATACTTGTAGCAAGAGAATGAAACAATTGGAAGTGGACCAAATAAATCACTATGCACAAGCTGTAAAGGGGTTGAGGTGTGCCTCTTTTCAAAACTATACCAATGATGTTTTCCAAGTACACATCCGGAACAAACACCATCTCTCCAAGATACCATAGGAAGACCTGTCACCATATTTATTTACAGACTTTGAAGAGAGCGATAGTTTAAGTGACCAAATCGCTCGTGAGCAGCGAATACCAAGGGAAAAGTTGATGACCCAAAGTTGTTAAACTTATACAACCTTGTAGAATCATCAGTAATGTCAGTAGCTAAAATATGTCTAGGATCTCTTAGGTCCTTAATTACAACATCATGAGGTGAAAATTCAACGATTTTACCTTCACCTGAATGAGTTATCTGATATATAGATAGAAGGTTGCAGGATAAGGTAGGAACACAAAATACATCATTAAATTGACCATTGTCTAAATGAATAGTTCCAGTCGCTACAACACTAAGAGATCTATTGTCACCAACATAAATATTTTTGGTGTTACAATCATTTAAAGAAGAAAACGTGCCTTTGTTTTTGGCCATGTGATAAGAAGCTCCAGAATCAATGAGCCGCTCATGAGAATGAGAAGAAGAAGATACATTTAGTGCATGACCAGACCGAGATGCTTGACAACCACATGAAGAAAGTGTTATTCGTGAAGATGAAGTTGAAGTTGAAAAGTGCTCCAAACGGATGTTATGCTTCTTCATCGTTGCTTCCAAGGCTTCCCCCTTCTTAAAGCATTTGGACTCTAAGTGGCCATCACGATTACAAAAGTTGCGATGTCTATCAGTCTTCTTCCGTTTGTTTTTATTTGCCTTATCATTTTGTTGAATTGATTTTTCATTTTGAGACTGAAATTACTTAGGGCCCTTGTTTGGTTTAGAACCATTCTTTTTAGGATGTTGCTTCTTAGGATTATTTGAATTTGGTTAATATTGGGCTACTAAGGCTTTCTTAGAAGAATTTCCAGTGTTAAGAAGACCATGATGTAAGAGTTTTTCTTGTTCTCTTATTAAAGAATCACAAAAGGCATCAAAAGAGGGGGACTTGTAATCTTGTCCTTGAGAAATAAAGGCTTTCCTAGTAGAATAGAAACTGGAAACAAACACATAGTAGGTTGGTCCTAACTTGGTAAGAATAGAATATATAAGGCTACCATCTTCTTTCTTAACCTCATTACCTTCCAAGAGAAGTCTCAGGGTCTTGAACTTCGACAAAAAATCTTCAACGGAAGAAAAATTATTGGGGTCCAACGTAAGCAACTCATTTTTGAGTTGATGGGTTTTGATTTCATTTTTAATTCCAAAAACTTTATTGAGTTGTTTCATTGCTTTATCAGGGGTATCAATTTCCACGATATGGAATCTAAGGTCTGGAGAAATAGACATCACTATCAACCCACGAGCTTGATCTTGCTTATTTTTCCATTTGGCTTGCTTATCTTCATCTTTAGGTTTAGATTCTTTGCCTGAGGCTATTCTATAAAGGTCTTTACTTCTAAGTAAATCCACAATGTAAGATAGCCATTGGAAGTAGTTGGTGTTGTCAAGAATAATCAGGCATAAACTTTCCATTTTAAAAAAAGTTGAAGCTGTAGATGTTGAAACTAAGCGTTCCAATGGAAAGATCTCGGAAAATTAGGCCCATTCAAAAAAAAACGGCTCTGAAAATAGCTTTTAGATGAAGAAGTTATGGCTTTTTGAAGAAAAATGGTTGAAGACATCGATGAACTGCGTGAATGTTGAGAAGTGAATAATGTTATATTTAAAAAAAATTCCTCCCCCTTTCCAAACTTAATCTAATTAGCTCACTTTAAAAAATAGATTACTTTATGTCACCCACTTTTATAAATAAGTGAAAATCACTTTTACAATGGCACTTTATGAACTATCCACTAAATTGTAACTTAAATAAAAGATAAAGAAACTTTAGAATTATAAGTGACCCACTTTTTATATTGGGTGAGAATATTTTTACGTAAAGTAACTTTTAAACATAAGTTACATGTGCTTTTTGAAAAAGTAACTCAACAAAAAGAAAGACTCGAACCCAAGACCTCTATTCTCATAAAGTAACTTTGGACCAAGTGAGCTAGTTTAAAAGGTTAGTAATTTTTGGAAAGGAGGAAGGGGTTTTTTTTTTACTCACTGAAGCTTTGGAGTATGTGCTTACTTGAAAAACCCATTTTTTGCCTACAAAACAAAAGAACCACACAACCCAAAACAAACAAGCAAAAGTAATCAAAGCCTTGCATAAAAGAAAAGAGCATACGCATGAGAAAAATCCTTTCTTTTTGTTTATGGTTTACCTAGATCGCACAGAATCGCAGGGCAAAGAGCATATGCAAGAATGAAAGGTTATCAGGCAAATAAAAAAAATTATAGAGGACTATAAACTGAAATAAACAGAGAGATAAATAGCTATAACTGTAAATAAAGACTGTATACCTCCAGATCTTAACAATGATGTAATTAGGGCAACCGGAAACCTTTTCGCGTGAAACGAAAGGGGTTCCTCACTGGAATAGATGCTCCTAACACAATAGAGTAGTCATCTCGGCCCGTAAGGGGTCAAAAAAAGTAGATCTACGAAATGACAATCGGATGCAGTTGTACCAACTTCGGATTTGGATCGCAAATAGGTGCAGCCCTCGAATAGCTCTGATACCCTGTAGGAATTTACAGGGTAGGTTCCTCAGATAGAACACCAAAAGACACCGCTCACAAACATATCACAGAGCAATACACTAGTATTCTTGACGTGGTTAAAACCCTCAAAGAGGGAAACAATTCACGGCTTGAGTCAACGCGGCCGTTTCAGGCAGTTTATTAATGTAAAAGAAAGAAAATTTACATTAATAAACTGCATGAAGTGGCCGCGTTGGCTCAGGTCATGGATTGTTTCCCTCTTTGAGGCTTTTAACCACGTCAAGAACACTGTTGTATTGATCTGTGATATGTTTGTGAGCGGTGTCCTTTGGTGTCCTATCTGAGGGACTTACCCTATAAATTCCTACAAAAATGGGTCTTGTGCGTCTCTTGGTGGTGTGAATGCCTCATTTTGCTCCAACATTAAGGGCATTGAAGATGGCACTAGCCCTCCCATGTCTCAAGGTATTAGAGAAACTTCATTTGGGTCCTAGATTAATCATTTGACCTTGTAGTACCATTAAGACAGATGGGGGCATGCTAGTCTATGTGCATCATCCCATAAATTATATAGGGCAAAGTGTAGGAGCTCTATGGGTGCTGAAGGTCATGGATATAAATGATGCTTTACAATTGTTTGAAGAACCATCACTCACAACGCATCACCTGTGGGTGTCGATATGTTCCTCTGGTGAACTTAGGCACCAGTTAAGTTGCCCATCCCATTATGAAAAAACTTGTCAATCACACACAATATCCAGTGTTGCAACTTCACCATTAGGTACATATAATCATTTTTGCATCTAAGTGGACCAAGCTTGAAAGAAATTGCAAAATTGGCATTTCTTACAAGGCATCCCTTCCAAATTTGGGGCTTCAATCTTGTAATGGTGTTACCTTCCTAGGCAGTGTGAAAATTCCTAAACCGAAATCCCTACTGTAGCAAATGATAATATTTCTCCTATTTGTTAAATTCCTTTAACAAATTACTTGCAGTTTACTACGAAAAATATCGAAATACATACACTGCAGCCTTCACTTAATTAAATATAATGCAAAAACAAGAAACTGAGCAAAAAAGAAAATACAACACAATGACACCGTTAATTTTGGACAAATGTCCCCAGAAAAACCCAGTGTGTGAAAACTGGTGCAGCAACTCTGAGGGTTTTATTATTATGTAGTAGTAAATCTGAGTACAATTCGTTGGATGCCCCAAGGGTTATCCGATACAGAGAGAAATTAGAAAAAATGAATAGTGAGATGATCTCACCCTTTCACTGGAATAACCTGGCCCTGATCTCGCTGGAAGGAGGCTCTGCGTCTGTAAAGTTTTGTAGATGTTCTATGCTAAGAGCAATTTCACTTTTCTCACAGCAATCATACAAGTAGTTAAGCAAAATGCAGATAGAACATATAAGCAGATCTTACAGAAGACAAATCAGAAACAGGAAAAATGTGTGTGTGTTCGTTTCGGCGGTCAACAGGATGCTTCAACCAGCAAAGTCTCCTTTGGTCAGCCAGCCCAGATGTGTCACAACAACCCTCCAACCAGTAGATGAGTCAACCCAAGTCAATTCTGCAAAAGTCAACGCTGTCCTGAAAAGTCAACGCAGGGGCAGCAAGCTAAAAGTCAACGCAGCAGCAAAACGGTCAACCCTTTGACCTCGATTTTTGTGCCAGGTAGTACGGCCTTCAAAAATCGAACCTTCCACAAGTTTTCAGCTTGATTGGAACAAGCGTTGACCAAAGTCAACGCTGGTCAAACTTCTGCGAAACCCTAGCAGCAGAAAATCGTACTATAGCTCAGCCGTACGGTCTGTCCTCTTCGTCCTTCCCACGTGTGGCTGAAATTTGTCCTCCAGGTAGCTCGTACTCTTTAGGATGAGAGAGGAAGATGTGAGTTGTGTTGTGTTGAAATTCTCTCCAACTTTTCCTGTATTTATATCCATCAATG
>APFE030496574.1:169183-188642 GCA_000404065.3 Pinus taeda
TCAAAATATAAGTTCTGCTCATCGGATTAAGACTATTTTATATGGATTTTACACCTCTCAGAAAGAGGAATCCAACAAAAATATTAGCCTCTTAATCTGAGCATCAGAACATGGAGTTTGGACCTAGTTGTCCAAATTTAACAGCGTCCCTTCTGCATCAACCTCTGCGCACATTTGTGTCAACCCTAAGCAATATCTGCGTCACCTCAAATGGGGACTGCACTGCTCTTCCTCCAAATCCTCTAGTGCCTAGAAACATCGATTTCCAGCCTCTCGGTCTCACAACCCGTCTCTTGGCTTCTGAAACTCAATTTCCTCAGCAAGAATTTGATCTCCCTCTAGGCTCTGTGTTGCCACTGCGTCAGCTCTGCGTGGGCCAGCATCAACCTCTCTCTAGACGTCGTTCTGCCCTCTCTGCCTTGTACTCTCCGACCCAGGACAACTTCCCTCTTCCAGATACTATCTCTACCCCTCACTGCAAAAGATCACTTCGATCACTCCTCTAGCAATTGTTGCGCTGCCCTTTCTGAGAAATTCGATCGTGTTGATCTCTCTAGGTGTGTTTTCCAAATGACCCTCAAGCCTCCTTAAATAATCTTCTCGTTGACACAACGGCCCAGATTAGAAGCTAATCAATGGCTAAGATCATTTCTACTTGATCCTTGTCTTCCTCTAGAAGTTACACCCACAGTTAGATTAATACCCATTAATTATTTTAATTTCCTAAGTTTAGACATAGGGACCCATTAAAAAATAATTAATTATTTTAATAAAACTGTCTCTAGGTGGAATTTCCCAAAACGCTTTCTAGGATCTTTGGAATACATGTGTGCAAGTCTCCCTGCAAAATTTGAGACTTAGAGCATATGTGATGCTACCAAAAATCAACAGGCAAGAGTGGCTAATAGACGACCCTATTAGGTGTTCCAAGTTCCAACCCATAAGGGGAAAGGCATGTCCTTGCTCCACCCTTCAATTGATAAGTGCCATGAACAATGACGGAACAAAGGCGAAAGACATCATGGCCGAGTGCCATGGTCAAGGGATCAGCATGAAGGAGGCTCCACATCCTGGGTGTATAGATGTGAGGAGGGAGCAATCATGGATGCATGACTTACCTCAGCCTTTTATTTTCCACCCCTCTAATTGCCCTTTAATTTTTCTTGGTTTTTCCAAGGAATGAGCACATCCTTTATATAATGTATAGCAGTTATCAGTTGATCGCCCACCAAGGGTTGGGACATCCAAGGGTCCCTTTTTTATGATGTGGCAAAGAAACATCAGCCCAGGAATCGAGTGATGGCCATAATATAAAAGCAGAGCTTACTTTTGGCTTTTTCTGACATGCAAATTTGTAAGTCCCAACCATCTTTTGCATTTTTATAATTTTCTTTCATTGATTTGCTTGTGGCCATTATATGTTATTTACTTTTCTTTTAGCTGCATCAACCTCCCAGGCCAAATTTCCATGACCAACCCAGATATGAGGATACATGAGTGCCAAATCCCAATGAATCAATGGTCCGTTGAACCTGAAGAATGGAGGTGGAGTATATAGCTTATGATGTGAGATGGGAAGTGGCAAGTATGGAAAGGGAGAGACAAGACTATGTTATCTCAATCAGGGTTTCTCAAGTAGTGCCCTTCCAAAAGCCATGGGCCATTAGGGGAGGTACCACTAGACTAGGGATAGAAATTAAGCCCTCATTTAAGGTGAGAGAACAAGACTACGTTCAAAGCCCTTCCTTCTTCTAGGTTACCCTATAATCCATGCCAAATGCGCAAATACAAGCAAGCATAAGCACCTAAATACAAAATGAATAAAGTACCTTTTCGATTGGATGCAAACCTTCCAACATGTGCTCTTGGAAAATGGGTGAGGACACATATGACCAATGCAAGTGGCCGAGATATGAATGGCCTGCCACATCGACAACTTGTTGGATATTAGGGGTTGTTGGCTGCCAGCTAAAAGAGATGAATAGAAGAAAAGTTTTTCCTAGGGCCTATCCCCTTTTGGTGGGCAACAGGTTCCTTGTCCTATTCATTTTTAGTTATAACTTTTGGGTTTGGACTCTAGACACTGATGACCTTAGACCAAACCTTTGACTTGTCACTTTGTACTATTTTCTAGTTTGAGTGATTTCAATTTTCTATTCTAGTATTTGGACTCTGGTATCTAATATTTTGCGTAGTACTGACCATATTCTATAATAATAGTAAAATGAATTTAAATAAATATATAAATATTTTACTATTTCTATCTCATTGAATCATTTATGTGTATGAATCAATGTATTTCATTATTTAATTTGAATTTGAATGATATTTACAAACACAAACATGCAGATACTCCTACGTTCCTCTCATCCCCCATGAGTTTCCCCAACTCCCAAACCTCCCCTATGATTTCCCTTTCCAACCTAGCAATAGGGAGTTCGACTTAATAACCTATCATGCTCCCCATATGTTATAGTTGGGAAAAAAGGAGGTCAGCCAGCTAATTATTAGATATTAATTTAATAATTAAATAAAAGGTGGTAAGTCACTTTAGAAAATAAAAACACCCATGGTATTGATAACCACCCATGGTATTTTGAGGAGGAAAAAGTCATAAAAAAAGAGGAAACTTGAGGCAGAGGCACATGTAAGATTTGATTTGTAAATTTATTTGGAGCTCAGGTAATTTATTGAGTGAAGGGAAACCCTTGTGCAGTGCCTAGCTTTAGTGTTGAAATTATACACCCTAGCTGGTGGTGATTAGCTTTGGTGGTAAAATATCCACCCTAGCTAGTCTAGGGAATTGCCATCTCACCAGGAGGTTGAATTGCTTATTCGGTGAGGCATATCTAACATCGTCAGGAAGAAAACAACTTGTGTACTAAGGGAGGCCAATTATCTACAAGAGCAGGTCAAATTACCTTTTCACATATGAGAACTATATATTGTCATGCGTCCTCCACCAAATAAAAAGCAATTCAGTGCTCTTTCTATGATAAGTTCTGAGATAGAAAAGTGCAAAGTTCAGAGGCTAACTTCTTGTGAAGGAGTGTGAATTCCTAAGAGTATACATCAGCAAAGTAATGTGAATCTTTTTGTACAGATGATCTGAAAATGATGTGAATTTTTTTTGGGAGATGATGCAAGTTCGTTGTGGAAGATAATCTGAGACCAATGTGAATTCTTTGTGACAATATGATGCGAGATTCTTGTGACATGTGAAGTTAGGATTGATGCTATCTCCTGTGAATGAGAATGATGAAATTGGAGGGCTTGGCTTCTTGGAGGTTGGATTTGGGTATTGGATTTCTCATTTTGATCTGATTATATAAGAGGAAATTTTTGGGGTCTTGGCCTTGGCTTGGCGTGTTGGAAAATGTAACTATGTTCAGTCTTCATTAATGTACTTGAGTCATCATGCAATGTACTTGTCAAAAGAATAAAGAAAAGAATTTTTCTGTGACTTATTAAAGCATGAGTTTCATGTTTGGGTCACAATGTTTTAGGTGAAAGTCCCCACTGAGGACTTCTAGGATTTATTCCAAGTCAATAGAGTCATTGTACTTTTAAAGAGACCCCTCTTGGGCTTTTAAATCATGTAAAAAGGTTAAGTATTGAGTCAAATATGAATTATGTAACCTCCAGAGTCCACACCACCTAGAAGAAGATCAAGTCGGCCTAAGGACCCTATTCGACCTCACATGAAGCCTATAAATACAAGCTCATTGAATTCATTTGGAGGATCATTCTCTCACACAAGTTTGATTTCTATTGTAGCTAGGAAGAAGTGCGAAATTCTATTGTAGCTGGGAAGAAGTGCAAAATTCTATTGTAGTTGGGAAGAAGTGCGAGATTCTCTTGTAGCTGGGAAAAGGTGCGAAGTCTATTACCAGGAAGTCGAAGTGAATGCAAGTTTGGGGAAGTCTAAGGAGAAAAGGAAAATCGAAATTTTGGTGTTTCTCTCTCTCTGTTTCATGCTTTTGATTGGGAGATCTAATTCTTTCAAGTTTGTCTGCTACCAGACGCTGCGACATGTTGGCAGCTACTACCTAGGAGAAGTTTCTGGAAAGGGGTCAAAATTCTAGGAGGTTGACTTGGCGTGGAGGAAGAGACTCAAAGAATACTATTGAAAGGAAGAATTTCTTGACTGGGTTTTCCCCTCGAGGGGGTTTTGCCCTGGCACTATGCCTACATCTGGTGTCTATTGTTTTATGTGTTGATGCTTTGGTAATTGCTTGATGAACTAAAAGAAAGAAGATCTAAAGAATCGTAATAACAAGAATCATCACAAGTAATTATCAAGAATAAGAAAATCTTTTGCCTTTCTAATTTTCTAATATGGCGAGCCTACATCTTTGTGTTCCTTTGTCTTATCTTCATGTTATGTATTTTTGGTAATTGCTTGATGAAAGAAGTAAACATAAATTTAATAAGCTAGCTAGAAATTCACAAGTAATCATCATGACAGAGAAATCAACCCTAATACATAAGCACAATGATTTCTCAACACCTCCACCATTTGCATCAGCCATGTACTTCTCATCATCCGACATTTACACTTGGATGAAGGCAGGTCGCTTATACTTGTTTGTTTTAGGCATTTATTATAGATAAAGGTGTGATTTGAAAGATTGATTGATCTTGACTGTAAATTTGTTCTCTCGCCTTACCATGGGGGGTTTAATCTTTAGCCCTAGTCCAATGGGGCCTCCCTTAAGGCCTTAGGGTTATAGGCAGGGCACTACTCTAAAAACTTGAATTGGGATAACGTGTTCATTATCCCCTACACCATACTTGACACTTTCCATCACATATTAAAAGCCCCATATATCACATCCATTCTTTGAGAAAGTGAGTTATTTAATTGAGGTGATAATTTTTCCATCACTTGATTGTTAACAATGTTAATAATTACACCAAAGGTGTCCCTTTTTGAAATTGGTCAGTCTAGGCATTGTCTACCATTTTCATCTCCATTTGACATTTGTATGTTTGTTGTTTTGTCTTTTTTATCCTTTTAATTAAATTAATTAATTAAAAAAAAAATGTTATATGGACAAGTCTCATATGAAATGAGTTATGGTTTTTTGGGCATGTAGTATTGATAAGCCATAGTATTGGCCCATAATATTATAACAAAGCCTATTTACAAATTAAGAATCTCCACGATAAAGTAGGGATAAATATATTTAATTAATTTTTAATATCTAAATTAAAATTAAGATTGTTATTTATTTATTTTTAGCACTTTTGAAAAAGAATAATAATAATAATGATAATTCAATTTTAAGATTATGGCTAAAATAGAGATTAAATTGACATATGAGGATTTTTCATTTAAGGTTTATAAAGGTATATATATTTTAATCCTCTTTGAATTTGAACCTATAGCATTTTTCCAAAGAAATGAATACTCTTAACCGTTGTTTTATACTTTGTTATATGAAATTGAGATTTATAATTTCTCCATTCCACATGCAAAACAAATATATGTAAAATAAACAATGCAATAATGTGAAAATTTTCCAAACTATAAAGGCTTATCATATACTTGTTAGGTACTCCTTAGAATCAAGAGTGAGGAGTGTTTACTTATTGTTTCAAATTAAAAATGGGCAAAATGTTTACTCACTCATTGGTTCACTGGGATTTGACACCCATATGTCCACACTTCTTGAGTTGGGGAAGGAAAACTATTGCCCTGGATGTTGATGCAGCTAAAAGAATGAAAGAGCATAACATGCCCACAACAAAAGAAAAAGAAGAAAATCAGAATGCAAAAGATGGTCTGGACATAAGTTAGCACATGGGCAAAAGCCTAGCATGTGCTCTACCATCCTCATTAGCCATTTCCAATACCTGAGCATATGATGCTCCCTTACAACAAAAGGAACCCTCACATGTCCCAACCCTAATAAGCAATTAATTGTCTCATCTTAAGGGGTAATATAAATTGCAACATTGCAAAGAGCAAGTTCTAACCCTTGAGTTATCCACGGTAATACAAAGCATTATCCTGAATAAGTAAAAGGCACACTAAAAGGGTGGAAAAAGCAAGATAATTAGTGTACCTCACGTGTCCATGATTGCTCCCTCCTTTACATTCATACACTTAGGATCTGGACTCCCCATCAGTTGATCCCTTTGACCATGGCAATCAGCCATGAAGTCATTTCCCCTCCATTTTCATACATTTACAATAACACCTATTGATTGAGAGGTTGACCATGGAGTTGTCACTTCCCCTTGAGGGTTGGAAGCACCTAATAGGGTTAACCATTAGCCACCTCTACCAAGGTAGGGAACACCTTTACAAGACTTGATCTTGTCAAATATTGGAATGTGATCCTTGTTTGAAGTATTAATATGCCCTTAACATTCAAGTTTGGTCCACTTAGATGCATATATGGTCTTAGTCTCCAATGGATGGTTGCTTTCACTTGAGTTCATCTTGTTTTTGTCAAGAGATCCACAACAGGCCGGGCCTTGAGGGCACCCACTCCACAGGTACCTAAGCCTCTTTAGAGAGATAGATACCATGGAAGATGCAACGTTGAGAGAAGTGGGCCTCCTGTCAACTTGAGCAAATGTTACAAGTCCCAAAGCACCCTCAAGATCTAGGACGTTGGTCTACTTTGACCTAGCATTAAGATTCTTCATGATGACACTACTAGGGTTTCATTCTTCCATAAGTAGGTCTCCCTTAAGACTCCATTACCCAAGGATCAAGCACTAGCCCTCCATATAAATAATCAAAACAAAGTCAAAAGACTTCAAAAATCACTTATTTTTCTTCTCTTCCTAAAATTTCGGCCTTGAAACTTCTTCCCCTAAAATTTTGGGACCCAAAATTTTGGCCTTGTTACTGCTCAAACTAGCAGGGGACCTAAGGGGGACCCCTAAAGTGCAAATGCTAGGGCAAGGGCAACAAATGCAGTCTTAGCCCACAGTCACCTCAACTAAGGATCCTTTCTATTTACGAACTTTCACTGATGCGAGGAGACCTAGTATGTATGGAATCACTAATGAATGATAAATCAATGGATATGAGTGACCATAACCCTTTCCCATAAGGTTTTGAAGGATGAAGCTTGCTTGCTTTCTAAGCAAGGCACTATGTGCTTCTAGGGAAAGGAAGAGGATTTTGGGGTTAGGGGTATGGGAATAGGCTTTGAAAGGAGTTCCTCGCCCCTAAATCCTTGTAAAAGTTGGTATCCCGGATGAATTTTGAAAAATGAATTTTTGAAGTAGCGGGGCCACACGGGGCCAAGTGGACTCGGTCTAGGATATGAGGAAGGTATCAAATAATCAATGATTGTCTTACCCGAGATAAGGTGGGAAGGATCAAAGAAATTATTACACTCAATGATGTTGCTTTGACCCTAGGAAGTATTAGCCTTGGGGATGACAAGGGACAAATTTGGTCCCGGAACTAAGGGTTGGCTTTTCTCCCAACTTCACCATCGAAATGTCTTCAAATTTGGAGGAGGGCTAGAGGAAAGGCCAACACAGGAGACGCTAGGAGATCGAACTTTTTCAATGGCTAACTCGTCGGGAAATCGATGCCCTAGGCACCCCAATGTGGCTAGACTTGGGAGATGGTGAAAGAATGAGTGTTTTAGTGACCACCCTTGGTAGATCAGTGCCTTAATCCTTGGGAGAATGGAGTCTATGTTGATTATGTGTAAGATTCCTTGGTTCCCAGTCAAGGAGGCCTCAAAATTACTTCACAAACCCCTCTAAGTCAAGTGAAAGCAATCTTGCAGCTTTTATACTTCAAATGTACCAAAGGAATGGCTTATCAAGGTCAGATTCACCCCTATTAGATTTCGCTCATACTACATGAGTCAATACATGGAGAGAACGTTATAATAGAGACAATCCCACAATATTAAGCAACAATTTGCATGCAACAATTAGCCTTAAAACAATGAAAATCCCATCCAGCATATGTGACAAAAGTAACAATAATCACATCAAAAATCTGTATTTACATGCAACAGAGTGTATCCAACCATTTACAAATGACAATAGAGAAGCTCCAAGAGAAGATAGAGCAATAATCATACATCAAAATTCATCCATAAATGTTCCAATTCATCCTCTAGAAAAAAGTGCAAAATTCTCTAAAGAAGCGAGAGATCCAATCCAAAGTGAGGATGAGAAATGAACTCATCTCACTCCTATTTATACACAACTTAGGAGTTTGAATTAGCCTCCTTGGCCTACATTAGCCCCAAAAATAAAATAATGTGCTAATAATACAACTTTTGGTGACAAGTCCACCAAACTAGCTCATAAATGAAAAGGTAAGCCCTCAAGAGGTCAAATAATAATCTATGCATGTCGTAGGGCCCTCTAAGAGGGTTAATGACGTCCATGGGTACCATAATGAAGAGAAGGACCCTCAAAAGTAGTGGACAAGGGGGTGGCCCCTTGTATTAACCTGTGGTGCACCAAATGACATTTGGGGGCATACAAGTGTCCTCATGGGTCTCCAAACAAATTGAAGATGCATGTAAGTTTCCTTCAAGGGCTAGGATGATGGTGTAGGTGATACCACATCATCGTGGGAGTCATGGATCATCTTCCAAGTGTATGGTGTAGATCTGGGTCCAGTTGGGCATGATGGATCAAGTGCATCCTCCTCGTCCAATAAGTGAACCACAAACAATCTCTAAATGGTTGTGGGGATCCATGGAGTGCAATCTGTTGTTGTGGAGGCCCATGGCTCTCAGCGCTCACCCTACATGTGCCAATTAGCCCTCAAAAGGATTAGGACCTTGTATAGCGAGACCAAGCCCAAATGGAAACCACCTTTAATCCTACATAAGGTCTAATGTGTCCCCTAGCCTTCCAGTACAATAAGTCATTAGAGAAATCGAGTAAATGAGCTTACCTAATCATGGACCACAGGTGGGGACTTCATAATGGCTTGCCCTTCCATAATGGGCGTCAGGATGTGCCAATGTCTCCTAAACTCCAAATGGGGTTAACCAAGCACCCTATTAGGTTGTTTCTACTTCTAAAGGGGGTAATATAGTCATGTACATCCCCCAAAAGGTGGTGGCATGTAGAAGATAGGTGAATGAAGTAGGGAATGAGAAGGGGCAGCCCTGCGTCACATGCTAGGGTACAAGGGTAGTTAACAAGAGGGAAGCCCACACTTGGGTTTCTAAGGTGTAAGAGGCAGCAATCGTAGAACATGAGGTGCCTCGGCCTTGATTTTTCCATCCTTCTTTTATGCCTTTTTCCTTTTTTATGATTTTCTTTAATTAACTACTCGAGGCTCAAGGGGTTAGAGCATGATGTATAAGATATAGCATTGAATTTCCCCCTTTAAGGTGGGGCAGTTCATCGCCCACCAGGGGTTGGGACAATCATGGGTTCCTATATGACGAAGAAGACTCGTAGGACGTGTAGGAACCAGGATGATGGCCATGATGATGGGGTAGAGCTAATGTATTGGCTTTTGCCCACGTGCTAAATGTTTTTGTCCTAGCCATCTTTTGCATTTTGTGGTACTTTTCCTGTTGAATGTGGCCATATATGCTTTTAACTTTCTTTTTAGCTACATCAACCTCCGAGCTTCATTCCAGGCCATGACCCAAGGTGTGGGCAAGGGGAAGGGGCGAGTTAACCCTATGTGGATCCAATGGAGGAATGTGGACCCGGGAGGGAGAAATGATGGATGGGGTAATAATGAATAGAAATAGTGTAATACAAGCGGATAAGGGAGCGGGACCATACAACCAAAATTAGGTTTTCCCATGAAGTACCATCCCTAAAACCAAATGGTCAATAAAGGAGACCCCATAGTACTAGAATCCACGGTTAGTTCCTAAAAGGGGTCTAAGGGATAGAAGCACAGACCTAGCCGATTCTTTTTGTCGAATCCCCCCATTAATCCATGCCCAAAATTGTCCATGATAAGCAATCTACAATACTCAATTTCCAAAGGAAAAGGCATGCCTTTAGATTCGAGAGGCCCACCTTCAAACATATGATCATGGGAGATGGGCGAGGGACCACATGGTTGGCTCAGGTGGCGGAAAAAATGGCACAATGAGCTAGTGGGTGGCCACAAGGGGCTGCTAGCTGCCGTTTGAGGACCGTCTTGGAGAAAAAAATTCTCTTAGGAATATTACCCATAGTTTGGTGGGTAACATCTGGCTCCAACTGGGACGTAATCTCTCGAAGAAGTGGGCAAATCTACTCGAACAGGAGGTCACGAGAACTCCAGCAATCTCTCTGTTACCGTAGACCTATCACCTTCACATATAATAGATGGAAAAAAAAAAAGGCAACATGCTTTCACGGTGTCTCATGATCGCACATGCTATATGTTAGGCCATAAAATCAACAGAAAATGCATATAGTAAGGCTAATACTAAGTGTAATCATAAAGCCAATGCAACCAACATATGATCACATCAATATACATATGCCTACCAATATGACTACTCATGTAGCAACCCCCAAATTGAATGTGGACATAGTCACATGGCAGATGAAGCGGGTGGGAAGCAGAAAACATGATCTCCATCCGAGGTAAAGGGAGTCCTAGGAGAAAGAATATTGGTCAATCTAGAGGTCACGAGCTTTCCTTCTAGGTACACAATGGTGGAATGAATGATCACTCGCAAGAACTCCTCATCACAATCATTATTTGTAATATCATGCTCTGAGGATGTCACACAGTAGTGATGAGAGGGGAACGAAGGGTAAGAGAAAGGAGTGCAACAATAGGTCGCTCAATGTGATGGTCACATCACAAAGGTGAGGTCGCGAAGTGATCATAATCCTGAGGATGGGTCAAAGGGGATAAAGTATATTCAATGAAGGGTTCTTTCTTGACACCATATTCAGAAAGGGGAAAAGGGGCATGGTCACTTGAGGTCATATCAAAAGAGATGAGGGAATTACTTGAGGAAGACTCAAGGTGGTGAACAAGAGGGAGAGGCAAATGGGAGGGAGAAGTGTCATATTCAACAGGATTTCCTCCCCCACAATCGAAAGGCTCAAGTGATTTGAATTCTTAGTTATAAGGTGGGTAGGTGGGAGCCTCATTTATTTCCTCATTACAAGCATCAAAGATTGGGCTTTCGTTAAAGGAGAACCAATGGCTTCCAATTGTCCTTCTTCATGCAAGGGAAAAAAATAATTCTCCTTCCCAAAGGCATCGATGGATATGTCATTGCAAGTAATGTCTGGGATAAAGGGAAAACCAATATCAATCTCATCTTCCTTGACAATATCATAAATGGGAGAAAAAATCAAATTGGGGCCCAACAATCTCCCATTTCTCCTTTTCAATGTGGAAATAATCTCCATTGTCATTCTCGAAGAGCTCACGGGATCACCTTCTTCAAGGTTTTCAAAAGGAGAGCCAGCAGGAGTGATATCCTTGAGAAAGGTAAGGTCAGTCTCGGCCTTACTTTCCATAACTTCATTGTCCTAAGCACATGTGCTCTCAAAATCATCCTACCTGTCCTGAAGCCCCAACGAGAACTCATCTTCCTGCTCATCACAAAGGCCCTCAAGGTCATCTTCATCTTGGTTGGTTGACCAGCAGGACCTCTCTTCTTCTCTCTTCTCTTGAAGAACAATGGCTAAGGTATTTGTTACATGATTCTGGTAGTATGCTTTTAGGAGGAGAGCATTAGTGGGGTTCTCTTTATATTCACATTTCATCTTATGAAGCTTCACTTCTTCAACATATAAGCAGGAGAAAACTTCATTAGAATTATATTCCCCTACTACCTCCCTGCATGACCTAGTATATTCATCCATTCTTTCTTGCGTGATTTGGAGGCTCATGGGATCCAATTCTTTGTCATCGTCAGAGGAGGTATTTTCTTTCACCTTGTTATTGATGAGGTTATCAAGAATGTTCACAGCTCAAGTGACGTGAGCAAGGTCAAGGAGACGACTAGGATCTTCTTCATAAAAACACCTTACTATGTCGATTCGTACTTCTTGCGACCTATAAAAACCTGATCATGAGTTCCATATCTGTGCTCTCCAACATATTTTGAAAAGATTTTGCATATTCCACCGCTTTCTTTTGTAGCCCTTGAATCTCTTGGTTATTGAGTTTTTCAAGTATATGGCCAAGAGAAATCTTCATTTTCTATGATTTTGCATGTTAAGATTATAATGGAGTCGCCAGGGTGAATTAAAGTGCATTGATAGATGCTTGCTTCACCCTACAAGCATTAACTTTAAAGTTCAATGAAGAACTAGGGCTTCGTTCTTCTAGAGGACTCGCCAATAACGATATGTTGATATGTAGTACGAGAAACAAAACACACGTCTCGTGTCCCTGGAACTGGCGCCAAAATCTTACCACTCAAACTAGCAGGGGACCTAAGGGGAATCCCTAAAGGGAAAATGTTAGGCCAAGGGCAACAAATGGAGTCTTAGCCCACTGTCACCTCAGCTAAGGCTCCCTGCAATTTACGGGCTTGCACCGATGGGAGGAGACCCGGTATGTATGGAGTCACTAATTAACGATAAGTCAACGGATATGAATACCCAGACCCTTTCCCATAAGGTTTTCAAGGATGGAGCTTGCATGCTTTCTAAGCAAGGCACTATGTGCTTCTAGGGAAAGGAAGAGGATTTTGGGGTTACGGGTATGGGAATAGGCTTTAAAAGTAGTTCCCCACACCCTAAATCCTTGTTAAAGCAAGTATCTCGGATGGTTTTTGAAGAATGGTCCTTTGAAGGAGCAGGACCACACGAAGCCAAGTGGACCTATGTCTAGGGTATGAGGAAGGTATGAAATAATCAATGATTGTCTTACCCTAGACAAGGTGGGAAGGTTCAAATAAAGTATTTCACTCAATGATATTGCTTTGACCTTGGGTAGTCCTAGACTTGGGATGGCATTGCAAGATTTAGTCCCGGAGCTAGGGTTTGGCTTTTCTCCCAACTCCACCGTTGGAATGCCTTCAAATTTGGAGGAGGGTTGGAGGAAAGGCCAGCGCAAGAGACCCTAGGAGATCGAACTTTTCAGTGGCTAACTCATTGGGAAATCGATGCCCTAGGCACCCCAATGTGGCTAGACTTGGGAGAAGGTGAAAGAAAGTGTTTTGGTGAGCACCCTTGGTAGATCAATGCCTTAATCCTTGGGAGAATGGAGTCTATGTTGATTATGTGTAAGATTTCTTGGTTCCCAGTCAAGGAGGGCTCAAAATTACTTCACAAACCCCTCTAGGTCAAGTGAAAGCAATCCGGCGGCCTTTATACTTCAAATGTACAAGAGGAGTGACTTATCAAGGTCAAATTCACCCTTAGGAGATTTTGTTCATACTACATGGGTCAATACATGGAGAGAACCTTATAATGGAGACAATCCCACAGTATTAAGCAACAATTTGCATGCAGCAATTTGCCTTAAAACAACGAAAATCCCATCCATCATGTAACAAAAGGAACAAGAATAACATCAAAAATTCGCCCTTACATGCAGTAGAGTATATCCAACCATTCACAAAGGACAATAGAGAAGCTCCAAGAGAAGATAGACCAATAACCATACCTCAAAATTCATCCATAAATGCTTCAATTCATCCTCTAGAAACAAGTATGAAATTCTCTAAAGAAGAGAGAGATCCAATCCAAAGTGATGACGAGAAATGAACTCATCTCACTCCTATTTATACACAACTTAGGAGTTCGAATTAGCCTCTTTTGCCAACATAAGCCCCAAAAATAAAAGAAAGTGCTAATAATACAACTTTTGGTGACAAGCCCACCAAAGTAGCTCATAAATGAAAAGATAAGCCTCTCAAGAGGTCAAATAATAATCTATGCATGTCATAGGGCCCTCTAAGAGGCCCAATGAGGTCCATGGGTGCCATAATGAAGAGAAGGACCCTCAAAAGCAGTGGATAAGGGGGTGACCCCTTTGTAATAACATGTGGTGCTCCAAATGACATCCAGGGGCACACAAGTGTCCTCATGGGTCTCCAAACAAATCAAAGATGAATATAGGTTGCCCTCAAGGGCTAGGATGATGGTGTAGGTGATGCCACATCATCGTGGGAGTCCTAGATCATCTGCCAAGTGTATGGTGTAGATCTAGGTCCGGCAGGGCATGATGCATCAAGTGCATCCTCCTCGTCCAATAAATGAACCACAATATCTCTGAATGGTTGTGGGAATCCATGGAGTGCAATCTATTGTTATGGAAGCCCGTGGCTCTCAACACTCACCCTACATGTGCCAATGTAGTCGATTAGAGGATTAGGACACAGTATAGGGAGACCAAACCCAAATGGAAACCACCTGCAATCCTGCATAAAATCTAATCCGTCCCTTAGCCTTCCAATACAAGTCATTAGAGAAATCGAGTAAATGAGCTTACCTAATCATGGACCATAGGTGGGGACTTCATAATGGCCTTCCCTTCCATAATGGGCTTCGGAATGTGCCAATGTCTCCTAAACTCCAAATGGGGTTCACCAAGCACCCTATTAGGTGGTTTCTACTTCTAAAGCGGACAATATAGTCAAGGTACATCCGCCAAAAGGTGGTGCCATGTGGCAGATAGGTGAATGAAGTAGGGAATGAGAAGGGGTTGTCTTGGGTCACATGCTAGGGTACAAGGGTAGCTAACAAGAGGGAAGCCAACACATGGGTTTCTAATGTTTAAGAGGGAGCAATTGTGGTACATGAGGTGCCATGGCCTTGATTTTTCCACCCTTCTTTTATGGCCTTTACAGTTTTTATGATTTTTTTTATTAACTACTGGGGCTCAAGGGGTTAGAGCATGATGTATAACATATAACAGTGAATTCACACCTTTAAGGTGGGGCGGTTCATCACCCACCAGGGGTTGGAACAATCATGGGTTCCTATATGATGAAGAAAGTTCGTAGGACCTGTAGGAACTAGGGTGATGACCATGATGATGGGGTAGAGCTCATGTATTGGCTTTTGTCCACGTGCTAAACGTCTTGGTCTTGGCTATCTTCTGCATTTTGTGGTACTCTTCCTGTTGAGTGTGGCCATATATGCTTTTAACTTTCTTTTAAGCTGCATCAACCTTTCGGCTTCATTCCAGGCCATGACACAAGGTGTGGGCAAAGGGAAGTAGCGACCTAACCCAATGTGGACCCGATGGAGGAATGTGGACTCAAGCATGAGAAATCATGGATGGGGTAGTAATGAATGTAAAGAGGGCAATATAAGCAAATAAGGGAGTGGTACCACGCAACCAAAATCAAGGTTTCCCATGAAATACCATCCCTAGAACGAAATGGTCAGTGAAAGAGACCCCACGAGACTAGAATCCAAGTTTAATTCCTAAAACGGGTCTAGGGGATAGAAGCACAGACCTAGCCCATTCTTTCCGTTGAATCCCGCCATTAATCCATGCCCAAAAGTGTCCATGATAAGCAATCTACAATACTCAATTTCCAAATGACAAGGCATACCTTTAGATTGGAGAGGCCCACCTTCAAACATATGATCATGGGAGATGGGCGAGGGACCACATGGTTGGCTCAGGTGGCATAGAAAATGGCACGATGAGCTAGCTGGTGGCTGCAAGGGGTTGTTTGCTACTGGCTTAGGACTATCTTGGACAAAAAAGCTCTCCTAGGGATATTACCCATAGTTTGGTGGGTAACAGGTCCTAAATTTTTAGCTCTAAAATTTTGGCACTGAAATTCCAACGCCTAAAACTTTGGCCCTAAATTTTTCGTTCTTAAATTTTTTTCGGACCCTAAATTTTCGAGCCCCAAAAATTTTGGCCCTTCAAGGCAACCCCCTGCAGTTAGTGTTTGAAGCAAAATTCAACTAGGGTTTGGACATTGAACTAATTTGAAATCGTCTCATCTTGTTGAGCTTGAAAACATCAAAATCTAGCAATTTGCATGGTTGAAATTGCTTCCCTAGGGCTGACATTGTTAAGAAATCTATAGGGCAATAGTTCAGATGATTTATCTTTCTATGGTAATTGCTTGTGATGTCTTTTTACTTATAGTTCGGATGATTTATCTTTCTATGATAATTGTTTGTGATGTCTTTTTACTTATTAGTTTCTTCAATTATTATTATGTTCGTATATCATCAAGCGGCTACTAAAACAAAAAGAACAATAGTACAGAAGAACACAAAATGTAAGTTGCAAGCCAGGGCCAAAACCTCTCCACTTGAGAGGAAAACCAGCAAATCTCTTCTCTTCCTATATATTCTTCCATTGACAAATTCCAATATCTCTAGACCAAGACCAATACTCTCCAAGACCAAGTCCAAACTTTCCTGATGATGTGCTTCTTTGTCCAAGTCAAACCCAGTCAAATCTCTTCCACTAGCACAACTTTGATCCCCAGCTTCATAATTTCAACCTCTACTACAGGTCTGAAATTTTCGGCCCCCTGCAACTGTTGTTGCAACTACACGTGAGCGAAATTAGCCTTCAAAGGCCTCCCAGTAACTCCGCTTGCCTTGCTTCATTGTCTAGGGCTAGTAGATGACCTATTAGGTCCTTCTTCCAGTAATTTTGATCTCCTCCAACAGATAGAGAATTTTTTACCTTGAAGCAGCAAACCCTAGCTTCACTTCTCTGCAAGTGTGAGAGAAAATTAGGGCAGAAACAATCTTTCTTCGTCCTCTTCCTTTTTCGCTAGCCTTCTTGCTCTTCTCCTTCATTAGAATGAGTGAGTGATGAATGCATTCCAAGGAGATCGAGTTCCCTCCTTTATATAGGCTTCTAAAAGTTGCCAGATCGACTTGGTCTTGAAGGGTATTTTGACACTTTTAATGATAAAAAAAAAATTCTTTACAAGTTACAATGTGCCTAATGGGGTCTTCAACATATGACAATGGCTCTTTTGACTTCTTGACCTATGCTTGACCTCGAAAATAAAAAACTTTGAGCATGAAACCCATGCTCCAAAAATAACAATAATAATTTTTCTTTTATTTTACAATATACAATATTTAAAAGCACATTTCATATTTTATGAATACCGAACCTAGTTAAACATTTTTCAACACTCCCTCCTAACTAGGGAGGTATTCATAAAAGGTACATGGGCATTCTGAAACTGAAGAGATCTCATAAGAAGAGTCGGATTGGTAACCCATCTGTTTAGGATCATAACAACCAGCATTGTAACATAGCAAGGCCTTGACTAACAGCTCCATCTCTCCACAAGATCAGAGCACAATGTTGGCAAGACCAATGATTTATAGATACCATCATCATTCTCTCTCAAGGCACATACCCCACCTGACTGTTCACAGAGTATGTCCTTCCTTAGACTATTCTTATCTTTGATAGCTCGTCCTCAAAGAATATCAGTCCTCGACTACTCTTATCTTGGATGCCCTACCTCATCCTCAAAGATTTATCGAATGCCAGATGCTTACCCAATCCTCCATTCCGTCTTCCCATGTGAAGACAAAGATGATGTTCCTATCTCTTCCTCTCAACCAAGGAGGATATGTGAACCAAACCAAGCTTGTCTCTCAAATACACAAGTGTCTTATTAAGAAGAGATTTTGTCAATATGTCAACTACATGCTCATCAGTGGAGATATATTGTAGCGGCAACACACCATCTTGTACCAGCGTCTGAATGTAGTGATACTTGTTCTTTATATGCTTTGTCTTTCCATGAAACATTGGGTCTTCAGACAATCTTATACAACTGGTGTTATCACAATGTATCACTGCACGGTCTATTGGTCCTTCAAACAAGTCAGATAGCAGCTTCTTGAGTCAGACAACTTCTTTGATTATTGTTGGGAACGGGATCCCCCAATGACAGTTTTGAGGCTAAAAGCCCATGTTTTGGGTCGAATTTTGAAATAAAGTTGTAAAGTCTCCACATTTTGCGGTCGCGGAGTACGAAGGTGTCATAAGTCATAAAGGGTTGTCCGCCCTTAATATTGTAAAGTAAAGTCGGTTGTAAAGATCTACCCATGGTCCATGGACCATGGGATTGTATAAAAAGAGCTAAGTAAGCTCTAGAGAGTGATCAATGAGTTGTAATAGAAGTCTTGAGCGATAAGGAGAGAAGTCTAAGTTTCGGGTCTTAGCGTAGGTAGAGGCTCTGCAGCTAAGTGTGTGTAGAGGCCTAAGGTAGAAAGTCCGCAGCTAAGTGCGCGGACCCCTGCAGTTGTGTGCACAGGGCGGATAGAGTCTATAATCGTCTGAAGATATCAATAAAGAGAAGCATTTTACAAATTTTGTGTCTTTGTTTCCTGTTAATCAATGTTCCACCAAGGTTCCGGGACGAGGGAGCGAGGGGGCGCGGGAGCGGCCTATGCAAAAGCTCCCTACCATTTTTCAGGAAACGTGGGTGAGCGTCAGGGTCTTAAAAATTTATAAATATAAAATATAATTTATTAATTGAGTCCACTATGACAATTTGGTTTGAATTGAAAAGTTGCAAAGCATGATCATTGATATGAATATCATTTGACATTATCCAAATTTATAATATCATATAAAATAATAAATTTAAAATCCTAATTCAGCTTGGCCAAATTCTAATTTAGATTTTGGTCAAACAACGAGAGAGCTTCAGCTTGATAAGGTAGCCACTGAATTCTGTGAAAAGGTAAATGAACAGATCAGGAACACTGCATTGGCAGTGGAAGGGGCAACTACAATGGGTTGTCCAGCTATATTGGATCCAACAGCTAGAAAGTTTGTTATATTATATATAATATAGACAGTACACCATATGCTGAAAGAAGGGTTTTAGTTCCAGGAGAGATGAGAAGATCACATGAAAGAGTTTCTGACAGTTTACTATCAAATGACATTGACTGTAGGATGACCATCTGCGAACCAACTTGGGTGACCAACGATGGCATGGATAATTTGTCTAACTTATTAGAGCAATGCCATGCAGTTCAAACTTCAAACTAGCAGTGTATTTTAGGGGTGAAAATAATTTTTAGACCTGAGAATTCAAGCTGAGCAACTGTGCTCTGTGTAAATTTTGTAACTGTATAAATTCATATATAACGACAGTTCCTAAGATTTCTTGCTGCCCATAGTGTTTTGTCATGCTTGCAGTAAACGCATGTTATTCTATAGTCCACCCAATTATTTCCCACATGACATAGGTGCTGCTTCCATAGTTTGTATGTCAAATGTCATGCAAATTAAAAACACAAACTGAATGTCTCATATTCTTTGCCTGTCACTCCAGTGATCTCCCCAATGTAATTCAACCATCACTTGAGAAAAAAAGGAGAAGTTTTAAAAGGGAAAATTCATGTACGTGCTATATGGTCTAGCAAATTTCCATGATACTGACCCTCTAAGATAACGCTTGTTGAAACCAAAAGACAGCACAAGACGTTATCCCCATACAGAACATGAGTAGCTTTGTACCACTTTAGGTCTATTAAATCATAAACTATAAGCAAGGCCATTTTTTGGGGAGCGTGGGGAAACGTCCCCTCAGGGAAGGGAAACGTTTCC